>JAEHOM010000328.1:0-12984 GCA_016433075.1 Hoplolaimus columbus | reverse complement strand
ATATTTATACGTTTCAATAATTTGCAAAGATAATTTTTGCTTAAGATCCATCACCCGAATCATATAGAAGCGAATTTATTTCGGATACAATTACGCCTAAATACGCCTACATTTACGTTAGTCTATAAAAATCATATAACATTAATTCATCAAAAATAGGCGAATGGATAAAAAATAATTGTTTTTTTTTGCGGTTGCTAAACTTTCTTTTTCTTGTGTATGGCTTTTTTAACTTAATATTTCGAGGTCTGCAGAAATTTGATATTAGATTGCATTCCCAATTCCAATGCTAATTTTGAATGGAAATGCAAACAAATGGATACAAAAGGCATTCTTTGAAAAAAATATACTACCTATCTATGACAAAAAACTGGGATTTTATTGGATAAAAAAGTTTTTTTTACCTAAAAAAGGAATTCAGAACAAAGAATCGATTGTAACCTACATACCTGTTGACCTACTGTTGACTCAATTTGAAAAAACTAATTAAAAAAAAAAAAAAAAAAGTTGGAAAAAATGAAAAAAAAATCGGAAAAACGCATCCCTTTCATATAGCGCCGCATTTTCCAGCCAAAATGCATTTTTAGGCCAAAAGCTTTTTGCTTTTTGGTTAGGAATTTGATATTTTTTGAGGCTTTAGGGGTGCCGGCGGTTCCAATAGGCGCGATAGGCTCGATATTTCAGGCCATTTCTAGTAGGGTAATTGACCAAATTTGATCTATGTTAACAGAAATTTTTCGCACATCTTCTATGGTAATAGCACTAATTTCGCGTTATTATGACATGAATAAATTTGCTTTGCCATTTTTAGTTATTACAGCTAACGCCTCTTCGTGATTCGCCTGTTCAAATGACTGTACATTACAATCAAACAAATCACCGTTCCTCCGGCACTTGTTACCCATCAAGCGATTCGAACCAAAGTCCACCTCCACAAACAACACGGGCTGAGAAGGGTATTCAGGCCAGTGCGTCGGATAGTCCCGAGCTTCTAGACATAAGCAAACAAATGGATGAGAAGAAGACCAAAGAAGTTGAGAATTTGCTTCGTATGAATGCGGAACTGAAACAGACGTTGGAGGTGCAAAGAGCGCGGGTGAGAGCAAGCAAGGAGACCATCAAACGTTTGCTGGTTGAGCAGTCGAGGATGGAACGGAAACAGGTTTGATTAAAATAAACACTGCTTATTGGCGAAAATGATGCACAATAGGCAAAGGAGCGCGTGATGGAAGCGACACTTCGCATTGGTCAGTTCCGTCCCACGCGACTCGGAGAGCACTTCAAGGATCAGTGGATGGACGGCTGGGCGATGGAAGAGATCAACAAGAAGTTGCAGCGAATCAACCAGGAACGCAATGAGATTGTCAACGCGACTCAAAATTTGAAGAAGAAGAAGTCCACCAAGGAGTCAAAGCGCGCATCATCCTCCTCCGAATTCCCGTCAACGTCTACCGCTCTCGCAATGGATGATGGCTTTCTAAGACCTGAACTGCCAAAGGAAATGACTGCACAGGAGTACATTGAACAGGAGGAAATTTTCCGTCTTCGTAAGGAGCATTTGAAGAGGGAGGAAGCTGATCTTCTGATGGAGAAGGACCGATTGGAACGGGAACGAAATTTGCACATCAGAGAAATGAAACGTGTCCAGTGCGAGGAGCAAAGTCGTTTCAAAGACCATGAGCTGCTCAATGAGCGCTATTTGCTGCTTTCTTTACTAGGCAAGGGTGGATTCAGGTATGGGGAAAGGGTTGGTCATTTATCAGAGACTTAATGAAACGTACATAAAATATATCTAGTGAGGTGTGGCGAGCTTTTGACCTGGACGAGAACAGATATGTCGCTTGCAAAATTCACCATGTTAACAAGGAATGGAAGGAGGACAAAAAGGCCAATTACGTGAAACACGCCATGCGCGAGAAGGACATTCACAAATCTCTAGACCATCCGAGGATTGTCCGTTTGTTTGATTTGTTCACCATTGACAATGATTCCTTCTGCACTGTTCTGGAATATTGTGACGGAAATGACTTGGATTTCTATCTAAAACAGCACAAACAAATACCGGAAAAGGAAGCCCGTTGCATCATCATGCAGGTTGGTTTTTTTTATGAAATTTATTCAATATAAGAATATATAAAAATTTTATATGTTTATCCAAGTTGGAATTTTAATACTAAAGCTAAAGATTGAATCGTTTTAGCTTTTAAGAGCTTTATACTGGTATTACTTATTATATTTATTTTAGGTTGTCAGTGCACTCAAATACTTGAGTGAGCGGAAGTATCCCATAATTCACTACGATTTGAAACCAGCAAACATTTTGCTGCAATCTGGCACCACGAGCGGAGAAATAAAAATAACCGATTTTGGGTTGTCAAAAACTATGGAAAATGCGGAAGATGGAGACGAAAGCATCGAGTTAACATCTCAAGGAGCGGGGACATACTGGTATTTTACATATTATATTATACATATTTACAGTGACATAGAATAGGATCAACGATTAAAAACGAAATTTCTACGAAAATTCTAGAAATATAGTTGATTTCATTTTTGTTTGTTCGATTTTACATTTTAATTCATTAATACATAGATGTACAAGGGGGGAGTCAGGGAGGGGGGTCCAAAACATATGGCGTACGGCGTACGGGGTTTTGAGGGGGATGACGTAAGGAGGCAAAAATTCGTCAGTTAAAATGCATAAAATGCAGATTTATGAAAAAATGGTGAAATTCCCCGTGAAAATGCAATTTAAAATTTCCCGTGAAAATGAAAATGCAATGCAAAAAGTGAAATTTCCAGTGGACTGAATCGCAGCTTTATTATTTGCTAATTAAAACAAAAGGTGCTTATTCCATCAAAAAAAAGAAAAGAAAAATTAAATAGGAAACCAAAGAAATCGGTATAGTAAAAATAATGAATTTCCTTTATAGAAATGCTCTATTTTTTCCAAAAATTTCCCGGCGGCGCCTATCGGCACCGCCTGCCCACCTACTCAAAAAATTTTGAATTTTTGAAATCTAAGCGCCCGAAAAACACCATTTTTTGGCGCAATATAAGCGAACAAAATAAATATTTATGTGAAGAAATACAATATATAAAATAGAAATAATCGATCGCCACAGCGACTTTTAAACGAAAATGTATCGAAGCGAATTGTCTGAGATTTAGCTTGATGGTTCTCTACAGTAACTGTAAAATACACAATCAAATACTAGGAAAAGAAGTGAAATAACTAACGCTACTGTGCATGCATCGACTATCGACTGTTTCTGCTTACATTATAGATGTACTCCCATCCTACACATAATAAATCAATTTCTAGACGTGGCATGATCTTTGTTAATTAATTAATAAGTTTCAGGATGACATTGGTTGCAAATTGTATTTATTATTTTATTACCCGGCAAGTTATACCCGGCAAAGCAACTTTTGAAGAAGAAAATAGCTTTGGAGCTGTTTAAAAGCTTCTAAAATTGTGGATTGAGAAACATTTAATTCAAGAAATTAAAAATGAATTTGGCTTCAGCTTCCATGTGAAAACAGCAAAATTTTTTGCCTAACTCAGCTCTTAGTAGCTTTAAGGCTTTTTCATACTCAAAAACTCTTTGCCGGTATATATTAATGCTAACTATTTATTCTAAACAAACGAACTTCAAGCAATCACATCCATTCAGGACAGATGCAAGTGGCTGTATACACAAAAATTATTGGATGCGATGTTACGGCATTTTTATTAGATAAGTTATTATCCAGTTGTTGTTTGCTTGTGGTTTTTTTAGCTAATATGGAAACAGCTGGGGAAATGCTGCTTGTTTTCTTTGATTGGATTGTGCGGCAACTGATAACAGGTTTAACAAGAAAATTTTTTAAGTATATAGTTTAGAGTTAAAACCCGTAAAATTCAAATGTTTATGGGGGCCTATTAAATCTTTACCATTAGGCTAATAGAGGGGATTTCATAGAATAGTTCTAGTGAAATATCAATAACAATCGAAAAATAAAATCAATAAAAGGGTATTTGGTTTTGGCATCTAATTTTGAGCGGGCAAGGGTTAGGCGAGGGAGGGACGAGTGCCAGTGCTGGGTCCACATTCTCTTCATTTTCATCCTCTGTTCCTCCTCCATCGCTTTCTTCGTCAAACTCGAATTCATCCTCACTCTCTTCTTCCCATTCATTCTCCGAATCTTCAACTTCTATCACAAACGGTTGTATGGCTGGACGAATTCCCTCCTTCTCCCAAAACCATTTCTCTGTTGACTCCACATGCTTAACGCAATTCTTAACAATCTCTTCAGGAATTTCTCCCAATGCTTCCCTTCCCAGCAGCATGATTTCGGCAATTTTAGAAGAGCTTTTTCCCTTTTGGCGAATTTTTTGCTTGAAAATATTCCATATGAGTTCTATTGGATTAAGGAGGCAATGATACGGCGGAAGTCGAAGAATCTATAAATTAATATTTAATCACACCCCCTAATCTTGTCAAACCTCAATGCCGTTTTTTTCACAAATGTCGTCTACGGCATAACGTTCCCCAAATTGGGGATTTTTGGCAATAAATTCTTGCAGAAAAGAGAAGAGTTCATCTTTTTTCAATCCATTAGGGATGTTTATATCACCAATCTCTTCAAGAAATTTGATCATCTCTTTTTTCGTGGAACTTTTTGTTGGGATTTTGACACTCCTTCTCGAATGGTAAGGCGCGTTGTCCATTACGAGAACAACACCTTTTGAATTGTCGCATGCCAATAAGTAGGGGATACTCTTATTTAGCCAATTCTCAAAAATTGTTGAGTCCATCTATTAAAAATGTTTAGATTTTTCCAAACAGCCTATTCTAAATCATACTTGTCGGTGATAGTCCCCGTCGTCTGTTTTCCCGCCACGAAAAAGCTCACAACATTCCATCAATATTTTGTTTTGAGAAATGGCACCGACAACAATTGCTCGACTTCCTCTATTGGTACTGGGTTTAGGCCCGGTTGTTCTATATTCCCGATGGGCTGTTATTGGGTCTTTTTTCACATGCTGATCGACCCATTCACATTCCTTTCGCATGCCTGCCCAAATCCAAGTTTCGTCCATCCATACCAAAACTTTACCAGCTTCCCGAAACTGTCGGATTTTTCTAATAAATTATCTTTAAATAAGTTTTCTCTGTTCAAAAAACACCTCAGATAGTTTCGGCGTTTCTCACCAAGTTCTCTTGATTCATATATTTGGGGTCTACCGCGAATTTTTTCGTACCTAAGAATAAAGAATAAGCTCTTTAACTGATCTGCTTTACCTAAACCCCATTCCTTTTAAAATAAGGCGCATTTTTGACAAAGATGGATTAAATTTCAAATTTCCAGGTCCGACGTCGAGTTCATTACGGACTTCTTCAATCAAGTCGACAAGTTTTAGTGGTATTTGTGCGCGATATTTTTGATATATTGAACGTCGAATTTTTTCCTATAATTTGATTAATTTTGATATTTTGTTATTGATTGATATGCCTGTATGAAGGGTTCACATTTTGCCGCCGCATTTTCCCACATCTGTCTCTTGGCCATCTTTTTAAGTGGCTTACGACATTTTGGCAATTCAGAGGAAGGCTCTGGGTTCATATGGTCAAAGACCGTACGAAAGTTTAGTCCGAGTAAATTAGAAATTGTTCTACAAACGGGCGGCCGTCGTCCAGTGGTCGGAGAAGCTTCGCATTGATAAAATTTTTCGAAATATTGGCCCATTCTTGCTATACCCCACGACAACTGTTTGCAGATACGGCCTTTGGCTTTAGCATTATCGATAAGCCGTGGAAAATAAGGCGCGAGTGTGGTGGTAGTCTGGCTGGATGATGTACTCGGAGGAGGAGAACAAATGGCTGTTTCAACCAATGCTTCGATTGTGTATATTTCAAAACTTAAAAAATAGCAATTTTTAATGACTCAAGCCGCAAAACCGTTGAATCATCCCCCGCTTGTGTCGGCGATACTGATGCTTGCCGCAGAGATAGAATTCGAGCAAGATGACGCGCACACCCGATATGATGTGTTCATAAGGACCCGACCCCTCTGAAGGCAAATTCACAAACAGATTCACCATCGCTCAAATTCCACACTCTATCCATGCTTTTATCGTTGACTTCAAGAATTGGACTTATTTTCTTTAAGTCCTCACCAGCCAAAAAACGTTTAATAAACCCAAGAGATAGTGCCATTAGTTTGTAGTTAATAATAGTAATTAAACAGAAATAGAATCTATACTAAATTATGCAATGACAATGGATTAATACAATGATAATACAATCATTTGATGACAATGCCTCCTCCTGTTAGCTGTTCATTTTATTTTTACTATTCATCATTATAATGGCTAACACTCGGCTCGTAAATTCAAACAATATTTAAAACGCGAACAAGCATTCGCTTCAATACATTTTCTATAGCAAAAAACTTTTGCTAATTGTGGCATTATTCTGCTTCTATTTTATTAAGATTCTGATATTTTCATGTATACATACCTGTATCTACAATCTACAAAGATATTATTTGCCTGTAGATGCATAAAGAAGATGGGACAGCGAATTATCTACAATTTCAAAGGTAAATAGTTCAGTTTTGCATTTTTTAAGTCGAAAATTTCGTTTTTTTTTTGTATTTTTTTTTACTAATCTTCAAAACCTTGAAAATTTATTTCAGAAAGACAGAAACTAATAAAATCATTAATTGTTAGTTTTCTTTTTTACATGAAAGAGTCAAATGCACTAATCTGATCATTTATTAAACAATCAAAGGCTACTTTACGATGATTGACTAATCGTTAGATTGAGCCATCAGCGATCAATATTACAACAATAAATTGCTCGCTCTCACTTCAGAAAGGGAGTTTGTAGTCAAGTACTCTCTCATTCTCGAGTTCCTCACCAACGCACTCATTGCCCATCAACAAATAAGTATCAACATCAGTTTTGTTGATAGGCGCCTTCCTTATTTTGTCATATTATCTGTTTACAGTTTGGGCTTATTGACTGATTGAGAATGAAGCTCAAAACTGCGCTTTTTGCTGCAAATCTCCTTATGTTGTTACTTCTGCCATTCGTTCAGAGCTATTCTTGTGGCGAATGTGGTGGTATAGTTTTTTTTTTACTTTTTTACTTTTTAATTTCCATTTTAGCATCAAACAGTATGCACAAGAGTCAGCACAAACACAATACGGTAAAGTCCAAAAAGGAAGCTTTTGTGGCTTTTATTTTTATTTTTATTTTGTATTTAGTTCACTTTCAAGACCACTCATCAGCAAAACAATGGTATTTTTAACACTATTCTTGACTATTGATTACTTATGGTATTGAGCGTAAATTTTTCCCGAATTTCTCTTTGTTTTTTTCTCGCATTTTTGATTCTAATTTCAGGTCCTAATGCGTGCGGTGGTCACCCGGAAGGCTGTCCCGCCCAAAAACCGGTTTGTTGCATGGGTGGAGCTTTTTGCATGACTGCCGCTGATTGCAACCGATTGCATCGCCGACGACGATGATGCCATGCCTGTCAATGCCATGCCTGTCAACTGTCAATCAATTGCCACCGTTTGGATGACAGTGACAATGTCTGTCCAATTTTAGCCATCGGTGTTTTAAAACACATTCAAAATATCAGTTCCAAATATTGGTGTAAACTGTAAACCGACTGTTCAAAGAAGTACTCACTCATATTGAAAATAAATTTATGATTTATTCATTTTTGGCATTTACACTTGTGATTCAAATTACACCTATTTATGATCACCGATCATAGCTTGCCACTTCTATCTTTGGGTTTTTTTTGGGTCGCATTTGCATTCCATCGCATGTCCACCTAAAGATTGCCAATGGCGGGCATTAATACAAAGGAACGCAATACAGGTATTGAGGAACTCGAACGAGAATTTTCGAACAGATGATTGGCCGCAACCTGTTGTTTTTCAATGAGATTTGAAAGTTAGGTCTTAAAGTCCTACATTTTTATTGGTTTTCGTGCGTTTTAATCAAACATTTTTGAGAATTTTCATTCTCTATCAAATTTTTCAGAATGATAACATATACGGTGAATATTTTGTCTTGTTCAAATGTAAGATTAATGATTTAAATAAAATAGAAATAGAATGAAGATAAAGTTGCAACTAGTTTTTGCCATGAATGATGCATTGAAACGATTGTTTGCATGAGATAAAGCATATATGTCTAACCAATAGTTGTTTTGTTTCTTTTCCCAGTCATTATTTTTATCACTGTCACTCATCGGCGGCAGAGGAGGCGAGGGCAGCAGGCAAGGAACAAACCAACTTCCGAAATCGAAGTTTCAACCAACCAAGCGCACTCTGATGAGTGAATTGAAGAAAGAAAGAACATAAAAAAAGAGCCGACAACGGCGGACGGTGCATGCAGTGGTAGTGTTGCATGTTGAATCGCAAACTCACTCACTCAACTCACACATTTCTTAATAGCCTATTTAAGGGAGTTTTCTTAGTTTTGAGGAAAGTGAACATGTCCCCAGACTTGACACTCGAGCACTCGAGTCTCGAGGATTAGCAACTAACTAACTAACTACATACTTTGAATGATGTGTGAGTGTGGTGAGTGCAATGGTTGGTCCAACAGCGAGCACGTAAACATAACAAAATTCCGGCCAGAGAATGTGGTGGTTGGTGGTGGTGGCAGTTCAAGAAATATAAGTCTTTCAGAATGTTTTTGCGGTTCAAAGTATAAAGTTTTGGTAAAAAGCCGTGGAAATATTTTGCAGCATCAAATCCCGCGTTCTCCCAAAATATAAATGGATGAAGAGAGTGGTGAAGGCTTTTGTCTGTAGTGAGAAAGAGAGAGGGTGTTGGCGCAGGTTCCCATCGGCAAAAGGCAAATGGATGACGATGAGGCTCATTCGGTTATAATAGTACCTGTTTTGGCTTTGACTGTTGTTTTCCGTGTGAATGTATTGCGTGAGAAGTGCCCCAATGACCTGCTTCTGTCCAACTGAACCATTTGCTAACAGGTTGCACGGAACACGAATTTGGGAAACCCAAAATTTACGAAAAATTCCGAGAAAAAAAGGGAGAGGGACATTCGGTTTCCCTAATTGCCTATTTTCCATCCATATCGATGAGGACGGGTGGGTGCCATTGTTGGAACGTAAAGGGTGGATTGGACATTGGAAAATGGATAATTGGCTTGCTCTCCCCATCCTGTGAGCTGTGACCCTCCTCCATTCCTTCCCCCGCCCCCCCAATCGTCAATTCTGGAATTGAGCTGACTTGTGAGGGAAAGGCGCAATGGGGGAAGCAAATTGACTATCACACTACCATTGCACATTACTAAACGCACGAACACCGAACGATTTGATTATTTTAAAATACTCCCATTTTGATATTTTTTTTAATGTGACTTACCAACACCAGCAAGACATTAAGCCCAACTGACATGTGCTATTCTGATTATGTATAGTGAGTGATTTTCTCTTGGCAAACTCAAAAATTTGCCGTCCCAAACTTATTAGCAAATGCTCGAAACACATCACATAAAGTAAGAAATTTAAAAAAAATCAGAAATTCTGCGAAAATTGGCTGTCTGGGCTTTTTGGGGAAGCTGTCTGTCCATGTCCATTCAAAATCACTTTTTAGTTTTTAGCACAGGTGGAGGTGGGATTGCAGCGCACATTCCGTGTAATTTTGAATGTAAACGGTGATTGGCGACATAGGCCGGGGGCAGCTGCGTGCTTCATTAGCGCTTTGGTTTTGGGAGTGTGCACAACAACAACAACAACAGCTAATCAGTGCTGTGAATGTACGGAAGGTGTCCATCCAGAAGCCCGCTCCAATTCATGGAAGGAAAATGCCAGCCGAACAATTGTGAACTGATTGGATGGAACCGGGACAGGGGACGGAGGGTGGGGGTCACAGGTTAGCGAACGACTACTGATTTTGCTGTTTGTGAAGAAGGACGACATCTTCTTTCCCATTCGCCATGGGCCGATGACGACGGTGAGAAGACGATGACGACGAACAATATTGTGTGTCTGTGCGTGTAGGTGGTGTTGGCATTCTCAAAAGAAGTTGGAAAATTGTGTGCGCATTATTAGTGGGTGGGTGCATTGTGGGTGCAATGCGGAAGCGATTGAAAAGTGTAAACAGGAAAAGAAAGAATGAATGGGCAAGACAGCAGCAGGATGGACGAGGAAGTTGTCCTCAACAGAATATGAATGGATGAAATGAAGTGGAAACCAAAGAGGGACCAGATTCCCCCCAACTTGATGCTTCTTTTCAGCACTGGAAAGATTTTGCTGGAAATGATTTTTAAATCCGAATTTTAAGATATATAACTGGCACAAAAGAGAACCACCAGTTTTTCGGAATCATATATGATCATGAAAATTTGCATAACTTTGGCATTATAATAGTGAACATTGAAAATACATTGAAAGGGCTTGTTGCCAAGATCAGCCCAACCAGCACAATGATGTTTGGTCATTCACTGTAAGATCACTGCACTTTTATCACCCACTTTTCTTTGTTGATCAGTCAGTCGGTCGGTCAGTGCCTGGTCTTGTCCTTCACTTTCTCCTTCAGCAGCAGCTCTATGTGTGCCCTGTTCAGTGTCTGGTGCATCTGTTCGCTCCACGACTTTTCAATGCGTCGCACTTGGCGCTTTCGCGCAAACCGCTCGCAGATCACGTAAATGCCGATCATCGGTACCACTGCGAGTAAGCCCAACGGGCCATAGACCGCAAACTAATGTTGTAAAATGTAAAAAAAAAAAATTAAATTGCAATTCATGAGCGATAAGTTAGTCAAGGTTAATAACAAAAAACACACATTAATTTCACATTTGCATTTGTGCATAGTGGCTGCAATATGCCTGTACTTACTTAGTGTGCATAGTGCATTGACTTTGAACTG
Organism: Hoplolaimus columbus; assembly: GCA_016433075.1. Classification (NCBI taxonomy): domain Eukaryota; kingdom Metazoa; phylum Nematoda; class Chromadorea; order Rhabditida; family Hoplolaimidae; genus Hoplolaimus; species Hoplolaimus columbus. Next base: position 2,078 of record JAEHOM010000328.1, on the reverse strand, counting down.
CATCAAAATTCCAAAATGATAGGAATGCAATTGAGCTTTTACTTTAGATGCATATTCTTCTCGTTTACCTTCCTTTCCACTTCCCATGAACATGTCCAGGGACCATGTTTTGGGGTCCCAAATTTTCTCAAATTCCAATCCAGTAATTCCCATACTGTTCCTCATTTGCTTTTTTTGGAATTTGTTCGCAAATGCTTTCTTTTTGGCATCCACCGATGACAATATCAACAATCACCGGTTTTTCTGCTCCGATTCACCGTCCCATTCATTCGTTTTGGGATTTTCCCATTTATTTTGCCGGTAACCTTTGAGTTATAGTAATAGTAGACGTTCCGTGTCGGCAGGTCCTCGCAGTACTTGCCGGAGTAGGGTGCGGGGCACTGACACACCTGCTCGTAGTCGGCCTCCTTGCCCCCGTTTTGGCACACAATGTGCTCGCATCGTTCACCGGCAAAGTTGGGCTTGCATTCGGAGCACCTTCATAGACGAACAAAACAACGTAGAATTACAGTACGATATATGGGTGAAAGGGTGAATACACTGATATACGGTACTTACTATATTTTCAAATATGGAACAATTGGTACTCCGTAATTGTTGAATAAAATTTACAAATTAAATATTTATTGTGAAATGGACTAGAAAAAGCGATTTGCGAAAAGCGAAAGCGATCTTTTGATTTGCCTAAAATTTTTATCTCAAAAAATTTATTGACTATAAAAAATAGCAACGCCTATCAAAACAGTATTTTGGCTGGCAGGCATTTTGGTTAATTATTGAAATGATCTTTAGGTGAAATAACAGGATAAGCAAATTAATATTCCGAGGCAGAAAATGTGTGGAACTAACTGTTAAAAAATAAATGGCGTCAGCACTTAACAGAACAAAAGGGAATAAAAACCCTTGTACTTAATTTTACAAAGTGCACGTTGCACTTACGTTCCGTCGCGTGCTCGCTCAAATGTCGCACAGTGCATCTCGCGCTCGCACCACGTGCCAGCAAAGCCCCGGTCGCACACACAGCGCCCGCTCACTTCTGTCCCATACTCGCAATGGATTTTCATCTTAAATTTTTAACGAAAATGCATAAAAAAATAATTTTAAATTTTTACTGACAAACAGTTTTGCATAGAAAAATAACTGCGTACGGATCGCCGTTTTGTGCCGCTGCTTTTCTGGTGCATGTCCAGTTCCAGCCTGTCGTTGTTGTTGTTGTTGTTGTCACTTTCCTCCAATTGGATATCGTCCGCCGAGAAGTGCTCCCGTCTGTGGTGTCTGTGCTGATGGTAATGTTGCGCAGAACAGACGGGCAGAGGAATAAATGCGAAAATAACAGGTAAAAGTGAGAGAAAAAGAAGCGAATAACAACGAGAACATTGCGTGGAGAGAAGGCGAAGTCTGATGACAGTCGTCCTTTCTCTGTCTGAAGACATTCCATACACTGAAACTGAAAAATAAATGAATGTTATTGTATAAAGTGGGCGCCGTCCCCTAGCTCCGATCCACCAGATGGCAAGTGAGAGGATGGACCAAAGCGAAAATTGATTTTATTACGATTTCTCTAGGAAAATGCCCCAATTAATGCCCCAATGAAAATGACACAACGCGTGATATATAAGTGTGTCAAGTTGATTTGCGCAGAATGATCGATAAAAAAAAAGCATATATACTGTCTGCGGCTTCCAAATTTGCATATTGGAAGTGATGAGAAAAAAGTTGAGCGTTATGAAGCGAATGTTTTACAAGGGAATGACTTTCTCTGACTCTTTCTTTTCTCTCTGAATTTCTTTCTTTTTCTCTCTGAATTCTCTGACTCTCTTTTTCTCTGCTTATTAACTATTTCTCTCTTCCTCCTATCATCATACATCCACTCTCCATTCCGCTCATCAGTTTGTTCGTTAACTTTTCAATTAATTGATTTAAGGGTATAATTTATAGGTTTGCAAGAGAGAGAGGAAAATTCATTTAATTATTAGAAAATTCAAACGTAGTATCTTTAAACACTTGTCACTTCATATGAAAATAATGGTTTAAACTGTGCATATTTCAATTAATAATTTTCTAATAGCTGATACCAC
>JAEHOM010000327.1:0-13002 GCA_016433075.1 Hoplolaimus columbus | reverse complement strand
ACTTCCCCCATTTGAAAATCCATGTCAATTTTGCCGGAAAGAGGCAAGAAGAAGCGATTGATCAAAGGTCGATTAGCTCTCTCCTCATCATTTATTAAATCCACTTCTCCAGGAATCACTAATAATGCATCGATCGGCTTCTTCACTAAATGAAAGTAGGAATGGTCAATGGTACATCCTCCTTCAACGTTTAATAACTCACATTCCGGCAATGCTATTGGCAGAGTCCATTCGCGTTTTCCTCTGGGGAACATCCAAGGTGTGTACAGCTCACGGCTAGCCATGACCAGTTCTAGGAATGCTGTCTTGGTTTTCTCAAACTTGGCGGGCTCAGTTGACTTGATGATTACATGAGAAACAGGCTTGAGTTGCTTCGGGAAAATTGGCTGAATTCGGAGCCAACACAGTTCCTCGCAAGAAGGCAGTGCTCGTCGAAGTGCTTGAGAAACCCAACAATGGCGCAGACCAGAAGACCGATGGAATGCCTTGAAGGAGGGAACGGTTATAACGTTATAATTCCCTTTATTAATGACCAAAAAATGCAAATTAACCTTCAATGAAGTAGAAATTTTATCACAAAGTTGGCTAAATGGTGTCATCTTTTCATTACCAGCAATGGGCATTGAACTTGATGGAAGCTCCACAAGTATTGCTTCCATGTAGTCCTTAATCCACACACACAATTTTCGAACTCGTTAGCAAAAGTCAAAGTGAAAAACAGAATAACGAGAAGAGCGATTGCGCAGCTGTTTCCGTTAGAAATACGAGCGGATAATGATGAGATTGTGGGTAAAAACCCAGAAGAAAATGGCCATAAAATGCAGCTTAGACCAAGAAAAAAGAAAAATTATAAGGAATTTTCAGAAGATGAAGAGACAGGAATTTGCGCAATTTTCCAGTACGATTCTGAAGATGATTATTATTATGATAGTGGAAGTTTGTATGATGAAGAAACTGAAGACGAGACTGACGAAGAAGAAGAGAGGAGAGCTGCCCTCCCACAGCAACGCGCACAACCCGCCCATAATGTATTGCACCCACGTGACCCTGTTGGGGGTAGGGACAAAGTTCCACCGAAAACGGTTGAAAATCAGAATGAGAAAGAAAAAATGTATTATGTAATTTATTGCGGGTGCAGGTGCGGGGAAGATAAGAAAATTAAATGTGCTTGCGCGAACCGAAAAGACCCTTGTTCATGCACACCAGTTCCGGAAGAGCCGGTGAATGCAAGAGAAAGTTGCAAAGAAGCAGCAAAAAGGCTTCACGGTCCCCCACCCGACAATCCGGATGATGATGATGATGATGATGATCCGCAAGTGGATGAAGACTTCCTTTGTGCTGTTTTCACAGTGCGAAGCCGCCGGTGGAGGCCGTGTCGTCTTTGCAATGGCCCTCACTGGGATGGCGATTGCCAGAGGCGGAAGACATATAAGAGAAGGGAAGTGAACGCGTCCGAAGAGAGAAACAGAATGGATGCGAAAAAAGAGAAAAAGGAAGAGGGCTCTTCAGAGGTGAAGAAGGAGGAAGAAAGTAAGACTATACTGACTAATGAGTTGATGGAAAATGTGAAGAAAAATGAAATTTTGCTTTCGGACTTGAAAGAAAAATGTGAAAGGAATGATAGGGAAGCTTGTAAAAATGCTGCGGCAATTGGAATTTTAAAAAATGAATTGAGTGATGTCAAAAATTTGGTAGTGAAATTACAAAAAGAAAAAGAGCAGCTAGAAGTACAGGTTTTGCGCAATAAGCATGATTTGGCGCGAATGAGTGCTGATTTTTCTGGCGGCACGCAAAAAATATCGGGAAAAACGCGACAAAGTCCAAATGCAAGCGCAAAAGCAACCATTTCAAAAGCAAAGGCGGTTAAAAGTGGACTAGGAGTCCTTCCTGTTATAGTGTGCCTATTTTCGCTATTTTCTTTGTGTTATGGAATGCCTTGCGGCAAAAATGAGACATCAAAAATAATAAAATTCTCTGAATGTGTCACAAAAGAAATGGTTGTGAGGGAGAGAGCAGATGGGACAGTGTGCTGGGAATTGATTGAGTGTGGTGGCATGCATGTAAGAAAGAATTCCGATGGAAACCCCTTCTGTGGAGAGAAGTGTGAGTGCCCGGATTGGGTTGCTGGATGATCTTTTTATGTTGGATCATTGAGCAGAAATGCGACAGCAGAAAGCGAAAATATTGCGCAAATTTTAGAAGAAATGAAAGAAAACTTTTGTTCACTGCAACCAAATGAAAATTGCGAAAAATTGGCTAAATTTAAAATGGTGAATCAAATTGAGTTGTTCGATGGGAAAAAATTTTTTGTGAAAGAAATGAATATTGCTCTGCGCGAGCAAGTTGGTTCAGAATTCGAATGTGTTGGTCAGGGAGTTGAGACTGGTTCCCCTGCTTATTGCGCAAAACACCATTGTACAGAAGGCGGAACAAAATTCTGTTTTTTTCCGGGAACAGAAGTTGCTTTGTTTTCGGCGGGAAGGGGGAGGGAGTTCCCCGTGAAAGCCTGGGGCACTATAAGCATTAAGTACTACGACTTTCCGAAGCAGCAAAGTGAGAGAAAAATCTGCGAAAATTGCTTTTTGACCTGTGCCCGGGAAGGCGTTCTGCTCATAACGGATGAAAAATTGTCAGGAGCGGAATTTTGCCTATCAAAATGTATGTATATTTCCTTCCCCGACAAGAACCAAAGTGTTCCTCTGCCCAAACAGTCACTGATGGATGGGTTTTCGCTTCGGGCAAAGCTATGGAGGGAGGGAGAGCTGATTAAGGAGATAGGAATAGAGTGCCCTCCCAAAACCATATGCGAAATGATCGACTGTACGATTTGTTTAGAAAAAATTGCGAATCCAAAGTGCCACCCCGAAGCCGCAATGGTCGGCCTGGCCATTATGCTCTATTTCTTTTCGAATTTTGTGTATGTTTTCATAAGAATTTCGATTTTTTCATTTCGCGCACTTTTTTGGATTTTTCGACAGAAATGGGCAGTCGTGAAATGGCTTTGCAAAAGGTGCCGAAAAAGAAGAAAGGTGGTCCTAGAGAAGGAACCGCCCCCTGAAGAGATTTCCCTAACCGCCTTTGCCATGGAACCCATTTTTAGCCGAAGACAGAGTCGGGTCCCGATGGGTGTGACCATTCTGTTAATTGCACTGATTTTTTTGGGAAAATGCGATGCATTCCAAACCATAACGGCGGATGAAGAAAAATGTGTTGTGAATAAAGAAGGGGTGAGAACTTGTCTTTTTGAAAAGATTTTGGAATTGACCTTCAACCCCACTGAACAGGAAATTCCGATAATTATGGAAGACCATCAGAAGAAGGAGGCGGGTTCGATTGTTGTGGCGGTTGATCGCGTGCGTATTGAGTGCGAAAAGGTGACGCGATATTTTTCGAGACCATATGCCATGAAAGTGCAGTCTGTATGGCGTTGTCCTGGGATGGGGAGCTGCCAGGACATGAAATGCAGCACAGTGGATCCCTCCGAAAAAATTGAGGAATTGGGAGCGGCTAACCAATTCGCAGGGATCACAACCTGTACCGAAGTTGAGGGCGGGTGGCTGAATGGGTGTTTCTACACATCCCCTGCCTGCCTTTTTTACCGCTATTATGCCGTGCCCACGGAAGAGCGGGTTTTCGAATTGTTCACCTGCCCAAAATGGGACAAAAAGTTGCATTTAGCCTTAACAATGACAACTAGAAATGAAACGAAAAATAAAATTTTGGAGTTGAGACCAGGGGCAACATTGGAATGGAATGGGTTGGAACTGACGGCCTCGCAAGTGTCAGTTCCCCTTCTGCCCACATTGAGTCATACATTCATCGCCGATGGTCAGAGAGTGGCGGTGATTGAAAGAGTGACGACAGCGAAGGTGGACAGAGTCCGATGTGCGTCGAAAGGCGCTGCTGCATCCTTCAATTGCAGTATTGATCCACAAATATGCACTTGTCAGCCAGCTGACCATGTCGCGGCGTGTCTATGTCAGCAGAACCCCGAGTCGGGTGACTTATTCACCCTTGAGAGCAGTTTGCCTTTTGAGCATAATGGGTTGATTTTTGAGTCACTGAATGGGCTGGTTGTTGCGGAACCCGATTTTTCTTTGGCAGAAATTCGGATGGAAATAAAAAATATGAGGCTTAGAACAGAGGTACAACTGAATAATTGCCAAATTCGAGCTGAAAATGTGAGTGGATGCCATGATTGTGAGGTTGGGGCAAAAGTGAAATTGACATGCTCAACAGATTTTGGCAACTCGCTCGCGCAAATTGTATGTGATTCTGTGAGTATGTTTGCCCAATGCGGCCCCAAAGGAGTGGAGAAGACGGTGTCGCTTCACTTTTCAAAGAGTGAAATCGATGAAAACTGTGATGTGTATTGTGGGGCGGGCAGTACACGATTTGCGTTGCGCGGTTCCTTGGATCACCCTGAGGTGAATGCAGAAAAGGGTTGGGGTCTGTCGGAACAATCGTTTGCTGAAAGGGTTTGGGATTTGGATTTTCGTCCATTTCTCCGGATGCTGGCTCTTCCCAAATTGGCGTTTGTCTTCGGCGGAACTCTGATTTCCCTATTTCTTTTTTTGTATTGTCTTTTTCCTCTCTTATTTCGTTTTCTTGTTCGTTATTTTTTGACTTTTCTGTTCCCCCGGAGTGTCGTTACCGACCATGTCAAGAAAGTCTAATTGTACATTTTCTTTGTATTTTTTCAGCTGATCATGTACTTTGTGCGGTGGTTTTTCGTCGGATGATCGATGGATGAGTGTTCACATTATTTAGTGTCTTTTTTGCTTAACCTTTTCTTACATTTATGTGCATATGAGTTGTCCTCCCCCGCCTCCTCTATGTTTGGTCCCTAATCTTTCCTCCCTTCCTATGTAAATGGTCCTATTTAAGCCCGTTTTGGTCCCCCTTGAACAGCCTTCTGGTTGCAGTCATTTTGTGTGAATTCTTTTGTGAATAAAGCTTCTACGGTCGATTTCGACAGTTGGGATCGGAGTGTCCCAACAAGTGGTGCCACGACCCCTACGCAAACGGGGTTGGTTTTTGTTTTGTTTTTAGCAATCTGGATAACAAAATTGAAACTTGCGATTCACACCCCCCACCGAGAGCAAGGAGCCCACTGCGAAACAACAATTGGCGCAGAGGCTTCAGAAGGCAATTCTACAGCAACCAGCGTCGGCCAAACTTCAAGCGCCGATCCGGCTTTCGCCACAGACCGAACGAGACAAACCCAGTTCACGCACCAAACCACCGTGCGCCTACCAATCCGGTTGTCGTCAAAGTGATCAACACAAACGCGGAGGCGACAAAGGCTGCACCACCTCCGTTCTTCGGGCCGAATTTTCCGGTGAATTTTCGACCAGTCCCCTTTTTCGATCCGTGGCAGATACGAGCGCAGCCACCTCCGCCACCAGCACGACCACCGATCCGTCAGCGCTTGCAGTGGTACAAGCCTAGGCACAACCAGCAGCACAACCGTTTCCGACGCGGATTTGAGCACCGTCGTTCCGTTCAGCACTCTCGTGGACATCGCAGCTTTGTACGTCGCGGAAATGGCGGCCGTGCTGCACGCAACGATTAGACAACTCCGAAGCCGGCTCGATGCGCAGATGAATGAGGCAGTGAACAGTGAATTCACGGTAAGGGCAGAATTAAATAATGATGAAAAAATAAAAAGATGCGAAGAATTGAAAAGCACGATCCAGCGGAGCCGAAAAAGAATCCGCGGAGTCTTGAATGAGCTAAATGAGCGAAACATTGAATATGCCAATTGGATCGGTGCTATAAAGGATGTCGCTGTTAAAGCGAATGAAGAGGCCGTTTTTGAAGGATTTGCCACAGGACCGGCTGGATTTTTGACAAAAGTAAATGAGGCCCGTGACATTTTGGACAAATTGGACGATAATGAAAATGATTTGAATAAAATTTTGGATAGCATAGAAGGGCGAATTGCCCCTCAGATCGCGGATTTGAACGCAACAGTGCCGCATTTTTTTACGCCGCCTCACACTGCAAATGTAAAATTACCGCCGATAAAATTACCTAGTTTTTCGGGTGAACTGCAAGAATGGAAGCCTTTCTTGGAATTGTTCAATGCGGCTGTGGGCGATCAGGATATTTCTGAGCAGAAAAAGCTGCAATACCTGATCAGCTCATTAAAAGGCGAACCGCGCGAAATTGCGCTACAGTACCCAATCGAAGCAGGTAATTATAAAATTGTGCTTCGAATTTTGGAAAAAAATTTTGGAGATAAAAAATGCATAAAAAGCTCACTGCACGCAACTTTAAGGAGAATGCCGCGTGCCGGGAAAACGGTTCCCGAAATTCGAAAAATTGTGAGACAAATTGAGACGATTACGAACCAATTGAAGTCGCTTGGCGAAGACGTGAACCACCCGCAAATGATCCTCGAAATAGAGGCGAAAATGCCACGATGGCTGCTTTTAGAAATTTATAAAAAGAAAAATGCGGATCCAGCATGGTCACTGGACAAATTGCTTGACCTTTTGGACGATTTGCTGAAATTGCAGGAGGATGTTTGGCGACTAAATAAAGATTTTGGCTTGCCGGAAAAATACGAAAAATCGGAAAACAACCAAAAGAATGGACAAGCCAACGGACAAAAATACCAAAAAAATGGGCAAAAATTTGGCACTTTTCGTAAGGCAACAGCAATGTTTCCGATAAAAGAAAAGAAAATTGTTTGCAAATTCTGTAAAGGAGGCCATTTCGAGGATCACTGCGAAAAATTTAAAACTCACGAAGCGAGAAAAGAACGGGCAAAGGAATTGAAAATTTGCCTAAGGTGCTTAAAAGAAGGGCACTTTTCAAAAGAATGCAAAACAGATTTAAAATGTTTTTCGTGTAAAAAAAGTGGTCATCATTCCGCATTTTGCAGGCAGCGAAGTGCGGAGCATGCGCGGAAGGAGCCGGGCCGCAAGAATGAGGTGAAAAGAAGCGAGAAGGTGTGCGCAACTGTTGATGAGTGTGCAGAAAATGTTGATGAACACGAAAATACAGATGTGTTGATAAACTGTTGCAATGAGCTGAATAAATCGAATTCAGAAACATTTTTGAAAGTTGCAAATGCCCAAATACAAGACCCAATTTCCAAAATATGCATATCCACTGATGTTTTTTTGGATTGTGGTTCCCAAGTCAATTTGATACACAATTCTCTGGCAGAGGAAATGGGGTTAAGACCCATCGGAAAGAAAAGGTTTCGGGGATCTGGACTTTTTGGTAAAAGTGTGAGTCAAGTACTTCCCATATACGATTTTGAAATAAAATGTAATGATGGCAAATGCATAAAGGTCAGAGCTAAAGGAGTTGATAAAATTGTTAGCAAGCTGTGCACAGTGACCTCTGAAGACATAGAGAAATTGGACCATTCCTACGAATTTTTGCCGGCTGAGTTTGTGTCAGAAAAAACGCCGAAAATTCTTGTTGGTGCGGAAGTTTACGACGAAATTATGGGTTTTCCGAAAATGAAAAATGGTTTCTCGCTAATTAAGACAAAGATTGGTAACATTTTAAGCGGAAGAGGTAAAATAGAAAATCGGATGGTCAAAATTTGCAATTTAAAAGACGATTTAAATAATACCGAAAAATTTTGGGAGCTTGAAAATTTCGGGATAGTGGATCCCCAGGATGAGGATGAAAAAAGGGCATTGGAACTGTTCAAAAAAGGGGTCCAAAGGAACCCTGACGGGAGGTATGAAATTGAATTTCCCCTAAAGGACGACCCGAAAAAACTTTCTGACAATTTTTGGCTCTGTTTGAAGAGGCTATCTTCAGTATGGTCAAAAGCACAAAAGGAAGGCATTACCGCCAATCTCAAAAACATGTTTTCAGAGCAATGTGCACATGAACAAATTGAAAAATGTGAAAAAGGGACAAATAGTGTTGCGCATTACATTCCATGGCATATTGTCTACCATCCACAGAAGAAAAAATGGCGAATCGTTTTTGCCGCGAATACAGTGACGCGAGAGGGCATAAGTCTGAATAAAATCATGCATAAGGGAATGGTGTTGCTCCCTGATTTATGTCAGATTTTAATTAAATTCCGAACATTTGAAATACCGATTTCCGCTGATGTCAAGTCAGCATTTCACCAAATTGGTTTGAAAGAAAACCAACGTGATCTGATGAGGTTTTTAGTCCCGAAAAATTGGTCGTTGCCCCCTTCTGCCACAAATATTGATTATTTCCGTTGGAGCAAAATGCCCTTCGGGATTGTCGCGGCGCCATTTTGCTTGGGCGCTGTTATACATATGCATTTGGATGGTGTCGGGACAGAATTTGCAAAAGAATTGAAGGAAGGAATTTATGCTGATAATATATTTTTTGGAGCAAAATGTGAACAAGAAGCGATAGAAAAATGTAAAATGGCTTTAAAAATATTCAAGGATATGAAAATGCCCCTTCAAGAGTTCTGCAGTAACAGCAGCAAAATAAATGAAATCTTTAGTGACAAAGATCAGAAAAATCCAACATCAATTTTGGGAGTCGGATGGGACATGAAAAATGATTTTTTGATTATTCAGCTTAAAGAAGTGAAAAATGAAAATGTATGGACAAAAAGGAAAGTTCTGAAAGCCGTGGCCAAAAGTTTTGATCCATTGGGATTTATTTTGCCGTCAAATTTGCCCCGAAAAGTTTTCGTCCAAAATCTATGGAAAAATCCAAATAAATCATGGGATGATCCATTGGACACGGAAGACATCGAGAAATGGAAAGAAATAAGCAATGATTCAGCTGATTTCAAAATTGTTCGCAAATCCATCAGAAAATCGGAGATTCCTTCGGATTTGCATATTTTTGTCGACGCTTCACAAAATGCATTTTGTTCTGTTGCTTATTTAAGACAAAAATACAACAACAGCATTTGGACTACCATACTTTTTGCAAAGGGGAGGTTAGCCCCTCTAAAAGCGAAAATGACAATCCCTCGGCTGGAACTTTTGGCGGCTGTCGCCGGCGTCAGGATGACAAAATTTTTGAAAAGGGAAGCGAAATTTGGATCCGTTTACATTTGGTCAGACAGTAAAGTAGTATTAAGTTGGATACTTGTGACAAATGAGGAAAAACCGAAAATGTTTGTGAAGAGAAGATTGGAAGAGATAAAAATGGAAAGGGATGTGAAATGGAGGTATGTACCCACAAAGCTTAATCCGGCTGATCTCGGCACCAGAGGGTGCAATGCCGAAGAGCTGAAACAGAGTAAAATATGGTGGGAAGGCCCACCTTTCCTCCGCCGACCAGAGAGTGAATGGCCAAAAGCAACCGAATTTTCGAGCGAATTTTGTAAAGTGAAAAATTCAGAAAATAATGGTGAATTTTCAATCAATAATTTGACGGAGAAAATACTGGATTTGGAGGCAAGACAAAACTGGTCTAAACTCACAATAATTGGGGCTTATGTATGCAAATTTTTGGCAAAAATCAGCAAAAATAAAAGGTATCAATCAGAATTTATGCGCGACTTGTCTTCAAGAAAAAACAATGTCGATTTTCGGAAATTCGGAGAAATTCTTATTATTTTGAATTCGCAAAAAGCCCATCCTCCGTCTGCCAAGGAGAAAGAGCATTTTTATATGAAAACTGGAAAATATGGAGTTTGGCAATGCCCAGGCCGGGTGGAGAAGGACAAATCGCCAATTTTCATTTCATATGAATCACCGATTGCCAAAATTTTGTGCCAAAAATCGCATGAACAAGCCCTCCACTCGGGCCTGCGGCAAAGTTTAGTCGAATTAAGGACTAATTTTTGGATTCCAAAAGGAAGATTAAAAATGAAAAATACTTTGAGTCAATGTTTTTATTGCCGTAAACAGAAAGCTTTGCCTTTTTCTATTCCAAAAATGCCAATGCTTCCGAAAGAGCGAATTTTTCAGTCTCCCCCATTCAAAAATTGCGGTACTGATTATTGTGGGCCTTTTGAGGTCAGAAATGAGAGGGGAGAGGTCGTAAAAACATGGATAGCCATTTTTACATGTCTGGTTACGCGCTATACTCACTTGGAATTGGTGCCTAATTTGAGCGCAAAAGCATTTTTGTTCGCTTTTAGACGATTTACGGCCGAATTTGGAAAAAGTGAAAATTTTTTAAGCGATAATGGTACCCAGTACAAATTGACAGCAAAAGTGGTGAAGGAGATAGAGAAAGGCTTAGAAAGTGATAAAATAAAGTGGACTTTCATACCGTCTTTGGCCAGCTGGTTTGGGGGAATTTATGAGTCAATTGTAAAAATTACCAAAAAAGCTTTAAAAGCAGCTGTTGGTCGGAGATTGGTTACTGTCGATGAATTGAGAACTGTTTTGGCGGAAATTAAATATGTAATAAACAGCCGGCCACTGACGTATGTATATGAGGATGTGGAAGACGCGTGCGAAGTGCTCCGCCCAATCAATTTGGTTTTTCCCAACCGAGCAGAGAACAAAATCGATTTGGATCCTGTCCAATGTGACAATTTTGTGGAAAAAGAAACAAAAAGAGATGAGTTGATAAAAGAATGGAAAAGAAGCAAGGAATTATTAAACCATTTTTGGGTCAAATGGGAAACCGAATATTTGAATAAACTGCGCGAGAGAGCGGATTTCCACAGACAAAAATCATCGAACAAAAATTACTTGCCGAAGGTTTTCTCAAACTTGGCGGGCTCAGTTGACTTGATGATTACATGAGAAACAGGCTTGAGTTGCTTCGGGAAAATTGGCTGAATTCGGAGCCAACACAGTTCCTCGCAAGAAGGCAGTGCTCGTCGAAGTGCTTGAGAAACCCAACAATGGCGCAGACCAGAAGACCGATGGAATGCCTTGAAGGAGGGAACGGTTATAACGTTATAATTCCCTTTATTAATGACCAAAAAATGCAAATTAACCTTCAATGAAGTAGAAATTTTATCACAAAGTTGGCTAAATGGTGTCATCTTTTCATTACCAGCAATGGGCATTGAACTCGATGGAAGCTCCACAAGTATTGCTTCCATGTAGTCCTTAATCCACACACACAATTTTCGAACTCGTTCACTCTTCTTGTGGTCATTTTGAAGTGAAAAAATAAATGGAAACGTGTTGAGCAAAATAGATAGCCTGCGATGGCTGGCAAAGAAAGGGTTTTGAGCAGAGTCAGCAGGAATAGGCATAAATGGATCATGAAACACATTCTGATCCGGAAGCACACGAATAGGAAAAATTGAGCCGTTACGTGATTCTGTGTGATTTAAAAAATGTTATGAACACTAAAATCCAACCATGTATAATATGTTAACTTTACTTGATGGGGAAAAAAGGTATGCTTGAATATCATCACTGTCAAATGCTTCATCCTGATCATCTTCCGATGTCGGAACGAGTTCTGTATTTAATGATTGCACCTTCGATTTGGTTGTTTTGGGTGCCGCTACCATAAGACGGGTTCCCATACTGAGAAGGAAGGCTGACTTGTCGTCATCGTCATCCCCAATTTCTTAAGTTAACTGGTGAGGTATGTAAAAGCCATCCATGTCCATCCGAGCTTCTTACTTCCGACGACAAAATTGGCTCTCCGTCCATTGCTTAGATGTAAACAAAAGCGCATTCCATGCTGGACGAGACGGAGCTGGCTGAGAAAAAGCTGCTCAACAAGTTCAGCGGAACCTACCTTTTTGAGCAGGAATATCACAAGAAAAAACAGAGAGAAAAATCAAACTCACAACAGCATCCCAATCAGTGTCGCACAATGGGAACACTTCAACGCCAAAATCGCAGTGACGCACAGTCCGTGGTTCCAAAGGACAAAGAAGAAGCTGTATGTGAGATGGGGATTCTAGAGAAAAGCCTGACTTTAAAGATTTCTTATAGAGCTGTACGTGAGAGGGGGATTTCAGAGAAAAGCCTGACTTCAAAAAATTTTTTTGTAGAAACAAACATTCACTTTGAAAAACTATCATGAGTCATGAGAAAAAATAAATTTGCATTATGCCGATTTTTTCCTCCGATTTATACCCAATTCATTCACTTACTTCTTCATCATTCCTTAGTCCATTGGCTGCGGCAAAGTGTCCATTTAATGACAGAACCAATCCAGAAACGATGTTTGCCATGTTCAGCCGAAAGTAGATCTGCAGCACGATACCGCGCCCATCATGTTCATCAGCAGAAAGAGATTGAACCCGGAAGAAGGCGTTGTGATTGTCGCTGCTATTTCCCTGATTGCATTGTAAGTGTCCGAAACAATCCAAGCGGGAGTTGTCGTGGCGTAGTCGCACTTTGATTGGACAGCGCGGGAGGTTTTCGTAGAAGTACATTGCCGCAGTGCACTGACCTGAAAAAGTCCGATGACGCAAGTGCAACTCTGATGTCTTCCAGGAACGTGTTGCTGTTGTTGTTACCAACTGACAACAGTCTGGCTGCTGGCTGACTGCCCTGTGACGACATACAACGCAACAAGTTCATCGAAAAGTGCCCAACCCTTTCCTTCACCTCCTACGCATATGTAATGAACGGATGTCTACCTCCAAAGAGCCAAGACATTAACATAATCAACTTATCCGGATAGACCCACACCATACCCTTTTCATTGTAAATTGGCCATAATAATAAGATAATGAATGAGCGCAACTGTCCCATCCCAGAAAGTAAAGGTCGCATCCTCTGCTACTCCCTCTTACGCCACTTTGCCATTTATGAGCCCCCTCCGGGTCCATCCGCCAAATTTTACCATTTGTCACACAAATTACTACCACTAATTTCCCCGAAAAGATGTTTCTGGTCTGCTCCTTTGTACCAGTCATCTTGCTTCTCATCAGTAGCACCGCAGTAATATGTGTAGCAGAGAACGATGAAGTGCGTAATGGAATGGTTATGACCACTAACACCAATGGAAGAGACCCGGAATGGACACAATTTGCGAACCATCAGATCAGTATTAGGGTAAGTGATGAACGCTAGAGACCGGAATTTTGAGTAAACCTGGACCTGGATTCTGGACTTGGCTGTTGTCTGGATCTGGATTTTCTGGACT
>JAEHOM010000326.1:0-13030 GCA_016433075.1 Hoplolaimus columbus | reverse complement strand
GCACTCTTCCCAAACTGATTGTATTTTATTTTGTGCGGCACAACAATCTCAATTGCTTCTGGGCCGGAAAATTTGCGGGACAACATCTAAAATTCCAACAAAATCTGTACACAGTTGTTAAAATAATTATTCCTTTTTTTCTAATATTATAATTATTAAGTTTTATTATTTTATTTATTTAATAAATTCCAAACGAGTCTTGTTAAAAATTATGCTAAAATGCGTATTATTTCTTCTCAAATTTACATGGATATCGGACGCGTCTCCTGCTGGACACATTTTCCCCGATTGGTCCAATTCAATTAGCAATAAAAATTTTGTCGATTATTCTTTGTGTGATGAGTGAGCAAGGCGAAATGCTTGAATGCGAATAATATGAGAGGTATGTGTTGAATAATTCGCTGTCCCATCAATCTGTGTACACCAAGCACCTCAATAAAAATCTTTATTGCTTATTTGCATTTCAAATTTATTTCAAATGTTTGTTTAGAAATGAATTCTTTGGCAATTAATTCCTTGGGAACTTGGGACATGATCCATCCCATAATAAAGGCCAAATGTATATGGAACAGTGGGAGCAAAGGACAAAGACTGTGGGCGGTGGGCGCTGAGTGATGAAGGGGCATCAATAGATAGGGAGGAGGGCACCGGCAGCAGCAGGTGGGAGGACAAACAGCAGCAGCAGCAGTGAATGTGCTGTGATGAAAAAAAGTAAACCGACCAAATTTTGTGGGTGAAAATGAGTGAGTGAGTCCACACATTTGAAAAAGGGACTACTGCCAACTGACTTCTGATGACTGAATATTTATTGGCAACGTGTAAAAAAGGGAGGGGTGGGTGGATCGGTGGATGATGACTGACTGACTGACATTGTCGTCTGTCTGTTGCTGGATGCGTGCGGTGGTGGTGGTGCTGGTCGGTGGGGGCGAGTGGGATGGGAGGCTGAAAAGTCTGCTGCTGTTGGGATCGGGAACCAGCTCTTCTTCCTATTCTTCTTCTTCTTCTTCCCGGTCCTCTGACTAATATGGAGCGGCGGGATTAATTGTTTACGGCAATAGCAACAACAACATCATCAACCAACCAACCGTTTTCCCCCATTGATGCTCATTCGTGATCGCCATCCCGCAGCAGATGGACGCGCGGGTGCGCGACTTTTATCTGCGCAACTGATCTCGCGTGCTTTCACTCTTGCGTAAAAATAATATGCTAATTCACTCTTTTGCTGGAGGGATGCAAACAATACCGGCTAGCTCTGAGGACATTATTATTTTTTGCTTCATTTTATATATTTAATATTTTCGATCAATAGCCATTATTGCCAGCCCATAAGCATAATAAAAATCAATTTGTGGTAAAAGGCAAATAATTACAGTTAAATATTGTGTCGTAACCGATTTAAAAAAACATTGAAAGGACGAACGAACATTAGGACGAACATTGCAGACATTGGTAAAAAGGGGTACCACAGGTCCAGCAAACCTGCGGGAGAATAATTTAGGCAGTTTTGAGAATGAATGCAAAGTTAGGTATGCGTTAATTCGATAGTCAGAACACCTCCAAAAAACATTAAACTGCCAACGAATAAAAATTGTATTCATTCATAATTTATGCAAATTGATAAGCAAAAGAAAGCCAAAACTGAGTGGCAGATATTATATGACACTTCAAAAAAACATTTACATATTAGGGTAAATTGAATAAGAATGTGAATGAAAAATAAACAATTACAATGCGTCGTTTATGGTTGCGCCAGCGATGTGACAATTAATAAATTTTTGGATTTGCAATTTCCAAACGATTAACTCATATGTAAAAATAATAAATAATATGCAAATAAATGAACATGCAATTTGAAAAGGTGTGTGGCAATGGCACAGGTGGATGACGATGGGTTGGACTTGGACACAAACACTTTGTGTAAACACCGAACAGGCAACAAGTATGAAAATTGTTTTTGATTAGATGCTTAAATTATATGCATAAAAATTGTTATACAATGACAATGGCAAGAAAATTTGAGAAAAATTGGATTGACTCACTGTCTGCATGTGAAACGTTAAAGCTGAAATTTGGGTGCTGATCAAATAAACATTAGCGACGGAGTTGGAAAGATCCAAATTGTGAAGAAAATTGCCCAAATATTGATTAATAATTAATAAAACTATGAAATCGGCAGGGGACTACTGACTACAAACTGTTTGCTAGTTGCTTCAATACATAAATGGATGTGTTGTGTTGCTGCTCCGTCAATAGCGGCGGTCAACATGTGTGCCGCCATCTTCCAACTTGTTGTTGGTCGTTATGGAACGATAGCCGATGTACCCTGTTGTGGGGAATTTTATTCGGAAATTTTATTAAATATTATGCATATTTGGAAATTGATAAGTTTGTATGCATTATGTACCGGACAGATGGAACTTCCACAGATGACCGGTCAGCTGGGCAGTGATCAGTGGCGGACAATTGTTGTGCACGATGCGCAGAATGGTCAACATGTCGCGTCCCAAACTGCAGCGCACAAACTCGCTCAACACCTTCGGGTCAGGCTTGCGCACACTGGCGTCGATGTTAGAGTAACGAGACTGGAAATAATAGAAAGGTCCATAAGAGTATGAAAAGTCTAATTTTGAAACCCAAAACAGTTATTAGTAATTCGGAATTCGTCCAGATTTCCAAACAGACAACAAAAACGTGTGTACCAGTTGGGTGAGCACAAATTGTTCTGCAGAGTGCCAGCTGAAGCATCGGCGAATCCAAATGGCCAAGTTGATCGTGTTCAGCAGAGCCAATGCCAAAAGGCCAAACCAGATGATCAGGTAGATCTGGTGGATTTTATGCATGAGAGATGGGGAAACCCGATTAAACCAAAATGGGGAAACCCGATTAAACCAAACCATTATTACCTTCTCGTTGAACATGTTCATATTCAACAGACATTGGAAACTGTACTGGTGCGGCTTCATGTTGCGCTGCGGTTGACGAATTTCCAAATCGCAAAAAGCAACCTGTGAGATGGGTGGGGGCAAAAAAGAGAGTTGTGTAAGTTGTGGTGGAGGAGACAGTGAATATTATTCATTGGGGGAATGGATGGGGGGAGGGGATGATGCTATGAATGTGTACTGACTGACCGACCGACACCGACTGACTGCTGCCGGCGACTGTGATGGTGTGTGGGGATGGGGAGGGGGATGAATGTGGCTGTGTGATGAACAGAAAGAGAACATCGGCTTTTTGTTCTCTTATTACACACGCATTACATCGCATTATATATTACAACACATAATGGACGATTTCTGATCAAAATTGATTGAGAACAATCAGTCAAATGCTCTTAGGTCGTAATTTTGGTTCACAATGGTATGATTGGTCCTTCTGTGAGTTACCATATATATGTATTGTGTGTATGCAGAAATTTATTCACACACACATTTTGAATAAATGTTGTGTCTATTTGTTTTTTTCTACAAAATCTAGAACCTAATAATGGCACTTATTGGCAAAAGCTAAAGCACACAATATTTTTTGAAGAATTTATTCGAACAAATTTGCAACTCATAAATTGCAAATGTCCTGTACGATGATTATTAATGGTCAATTTTTTTTCCTTAATTTTCACTTCCCCCGCTTCAATTGGTCTTCAATCTGCACTACGGTTTAAGCAGCCGGAGATCGGCTCGTGACGCCTTCGCACTGTCTGTTGTTACTATGCCGACGAACAATGTTGGCAACTTGTTTTGGGGCCGTTGGGTTTGCGACACGTTGTTGTTCTGTGTTCGTTGAATGCGAGCGAAAAAGGCGTCGTAAAGTGCCAAACTCTCGCCGATATGCAATCCGATAATCTTTGCTAAATGAGCAAAAACATACAGCCATTTTGGTCGGTAGTTGGAACAGAGCCAGTCCAACTGGACATTATTATACTCAAGTGTTCCGATAGAAATGTCCAAAAGTGTTTTTAATTTTTGATACCTTTAATTTTGTTGGAATTTGGAATCCATGACAAATTCAAAACAACAAACTGCACACACCTCAGCAGGTAAAGAACAGGGCCGTTGCACGCTGCACTGATGTTGAGCAGAATTCCGTCATATGAGTTGACGAACCTGTTGTTGTACAAACACAGAATTTGAATTTGAATGCGTTTTTTATCTTTTTTGTTTTTTGGAAAAGAAAACACAACCGACCAATTGGTCTGATCGCTGAGCTGAAGCGTCGGAAGGACGAAAGCGCGCATGAGTGAGACGAAGAAATAGCCGCCGATGTTGGCCACAATGATGACGGCCAAAGAGCGGAGCATTCGGAACTGAGTTGTCGTCGGGGCGGAGGAGGGAGGGCGAGGGGGAGATGCTTTTTGGGAGTTCGGTTGCTGTTGTTGTTGTTGTTGTTTCATTGACACTACTGTGTTTTGCATTTTGCCTGTGTTACGTGATCACTGATCATTCGATAAGCATAAAGAGACCGGAAAAATAGGCATAGAAATATATAACAAATAAAAGAGAAATTATTTGTTTAATTGACAGTTTGGCATTCAGCTCGAGCTCTTTACAATAACGGAAAAGGGCATTAATAACGAAAAAGAACAAGGTCTTTCAGGAAAAATTTTGAAAATTTATCGGTAAAAAGCAATAATTTGTGTCTCCATTTTTTGTGAATTTTGTGTCTCCCTTTGTACAAAATCATTTTTTTAACTCAATTCTCAAATGAAATAATCTGTTTTTCAAAATGAAATTGCGCAGTACCTGTTTTGCGCCAAAAGATCCCTCCAACAATGATGTAAAGCACGATTGTTGCCAGGTTTGAAGCCAAGCTAGTGTATGTGTACACGGGCGAACACTGTCCAATGATCAGATCGGAGATGTAACCAGTGACTGGGTAATCCGGGTAGAGCTCGGCACAGTGCCAAAAGGAGGCCAGAAGGTAGGAGCAGAGGGCGCAGCACAATGTGCAGTGCAAGCCCAAATAGACCGGCAGATACAGATTTGAATGGCTAAATTTTTTTGCAAAATGTTCGTTTTGTTAACCGAATTTAAAACATTTTTTAAATACGTTTTTCAAAAAAGATTTAATAAAAATTATTTTAAAAATATTTTCTATTGACTTGGCTCACAATGTTGGCACAACAATGCACAGAAATCTGTCGATTCCAGTGCAAAACATTGCTGCGAAGATGCCGCCGAGGCAAAAAATTGGCAAAGTCAGAATTCGGAAGCACAATGAGTAAGGGACAAAGTTCAGGCCGGACATCGCCACGACGAGGAACAACACATGGCCAGCCTCGTGGCCCATCTCGAATAGGGAGGTGAGGGCGAGCAGGAAATTGGCAGACCCATGCAAAGATCTGAAAAAGAAAAAATTTGAAAAAAAAGTTGTGGAACGATAAATTGTCCATCAATTTGTTAATTTTAATAAAAATAGAAAAAAAGTGCATTAAAATTTAATTGAATTCTTTTATTTAAAGAAGAAGAAGGTAAATAAATTGTGCAAAAATCCAAAATAAAGATCGAAAGAAAAATATTTAAATGCAAAAATGAATTTGTATGCAAATTGTGTATAAATTTTACCTTTTTTTTTTGCCATATTTTCTTAATACGACTTCTTACAAATATTATCTTCGAAAAAAAATCAGAATATGCCGCAAATCCATGAAATAACATTCAATTTTGTTTTTTAATAAAATTAAGCCATTGCTTAGCTTATTACTTGTGCTTTATTGTCAAGAACACAACGGAGAGATTCATGAAGAAGCCAGGAATGCCGACACAATTCAGCAAAAGGGCCGCCACAACCAATTTCATCGAAGAGCCGTCGTTGGTTGGCATCGCATCGTAAAACTGTCAAAACAAAAATGATTCCAATTAATCAAATAAATTTGTTCGCCAAACTCACGAGATTGACGGGAACTTCGCTGCTCATTCTGCGCCCTTTTGAGATGCTTTCAAATTCAAACAAAAATGATTAAATGTTCATTTTCGCATATGCCATAATATTCCCTCTGATAGACCCTCTATTGAGGGAAGCTCTAATAAAGGGAGGGCTTTATTTTTCAAGGGGTCTAAAAGACTAAATTGTGGATTCGAGCAAATCTATTTCACTTATAAACATTCTCAGTTCATGCTGTTGGAAGCTTTTGGAGTTTGTGAGTACGCATTGTCAAGCTTGTGTTGGGCAAGCAAATTGAATATAAGTGCCGTGACATTTGTTGTCAACATGAAATTAAGCATTCTGTTTTGCGCTTTTGCGTCAAGAGAGTTAGGACGATCCAACATTGAATTATTGTTGAACGGATAATTGGCATCCATTGCTTCATTTACGGACGCATGTCGTTAGGTCAGAAACGGCAACAAGGATGGCACGTGCACATACGTGCCGTTCTGACCTAACGAACGACCTAGCTCCTCATTTACTCTCGCAGTTGCTGGTTGCTGCTACTTGCTAGTCGAAGGCCGGAGTAAATCGACCATTATAACATAGAATTTTCTGATTTTTGAGTGTGTAAATTAAAAAGTCCATAGATTTTGGGGATTCTAATTTTGCCTAAAGGTTGTTAGAATGAAATTTTGAATTTTCGCCAAGGAAATGGTGAGGCGAATAAGCAACATTAACCAAGCGGGAAATGAAAATTGCAACAAGTTGGATGAGCACTAAATACGATGCCTTTTCTGCACAATTTAACTGTGCAGACCAGGCCAGAACAGAATGATGTGGTCCAAAAGCCCGAAATGCCACTGTGAGAACTTTTGGGAATTACTAAAGTAATTTTTCACACACATTCCACCAAATTTTATTTATTTATGGGTTTGCGTCTTTTTTGAACAGCCCCTGGGAAATGTCGGAGAGAGCACAAAGAATTCGTGAGATCATTTGTCCCACAGCTCAAGCAAATTAAAAGTTTTTTTTTTACAAAAACGTATTCGAGATACAATTAGGTTCAAAAATACTATGCCAAAAAATTGAGCAGAACACATTTGAATTCTGGCTAGAAAAGTTCAGTTTGAGTCTGTTTTGCAAAAAGCCCATTTTGATGCTTTTTGCACAAAGTTATTGGCATTGCGCCTATTTGTTTCGCCATCAAGAACACTTCTTGTCTGCACATGTTCTCCTCGCTATCATTCATGAAGACAGAAGAACGTCGGACAAAGGCATTTTTGCGAATTTTGGGATGCAAGGTCGGTCGAAGTGACAACAACACAGCAGAAAGCAGCTTATGTTGTTCCAACTTGCAACGGCAGCAACATTTGTTCCCTCCCCATTGACATCTGCTGGCATTTGGTGTACTCTTTCAATTTGGCAGCGATACGTTTTGAGTGTTCCATAAAATAAATAGCCTACAAAATGCTAACCATCAAACAGCACTTGCACCATCATAGACCACAGCAAATAGGCCAGACTGATATGGCCAAACCAAGGAGCTGTCACCAAACAGTCGTCTATCTTCGCTCTTTCTTGGCCATCTTGCACTTGTGCTCGTCGTCCGTTATGCGCCGTTGCACTCGTCGAGTGTTGTGTGCCAATCAAAAATTTATGCCCCTCTCCTCTTCCTTTCCTCTTCGTTGTCCTCCTTTTCGTCCCTCCCTTTCGCCATCTCGTGCCTGAGGCTGCCGCGGGGCCTACTTTCCACCGCCAACTGTGCCTGCCGCTCTTGTGCAACCTTCACCAGCACCACCAGCCCATTGGACCATCGAGCGGCCGCGAGGCCCATTTATGTACGGACGAGGAGCACAGGCCGCCACAGGCATCGCATACATCGCTTTGAGAGATGCTGCTGCTGGGCCTGTCCGCCGGTCCTTCGGTCTGTTGGGAGGGAGTGTGTTGGAGGGGGTGGGGGCGGCTGTCAATTCTTCAGAGATGGACGGACGGAAGGACGGACAACAGACAGACAGACGACAGACTCTCTTTGCCGGGCACAGGCCAAGGATGGCACAGGTCCTGGGGCCTTTTGCAATTTCCACCGACATACAACGAATCCACCCACACACTCACCAACCAGCATCGATTGGGCCACTGTTAGCGGAGGAGGGAAGGAAAAGGCCTTCCCTCCTTGTACATAGTGCAGTCAGTGGAAATACATAACACAGTCTCAACAAAGACTCTTTCTTCGGTCGGCAATTCCTTGCTTGGGGACATACGAACTGGTGCCAACGAACAATCTCATTAGACAGTAAATGGGTAAAAATTGGGTCGTAAATCCCATCTTTCCATGTGTGGAAGAGAAATCCCGCCCGGGCATTGTCATTCCGATCCGCCGATGCTTCTTGTTTTTGTGATATGTGTCAAAAAATTGTCTTTGACTTCCCTTCCCTCCGCCTTCTGCTTCTTCTGTAGCTTTCCTTCCTTGTGCTTTCAGAGAGATAAAAATCCGCTGTTTTTTGTCTGTGTGGAGGTGGGTGTACCTCCCTCCTCCTTTCCCTCACTCACTCTCTCTCTCCCTTTCTCTCCATAAAATGCGCCCTATCCAAAAGGCATCCGGGATGATTGCTTTGCTTGGGAATAATGCTTTGCTTGCTCTCGGTAGCCTGTTAGCTTCGGTGCCTTTTGGTTCGTTCTTCCCTTTCCCTTCCCCTTATCTACGCACTATCTGCTCCGATCTCCTTCGGCGTCCGTTGGATACCCTCAGGGCACACGGCTTTTGTGCGCACATCCAATTCAGTGAGCAGTTAACCCGACCCCCACCCCCCCCCCACAGCTCACTTTCACCCATTTCTTCTCCCAGTCGAGCACAGAGGGCGATCATTGTTGGTTGGCTTCTCAGGGCGCAGTTCGAAAAATAGTTCAAAGACAAATTTTTCCCGACTTATGCCCTTCCTCATTCGGCGTTTGCTTTATAACTTCTTAACAATTCCGAACGTCTTGGGACTATTACTTTCTGTAAACACTCTGCTGAGGTTGGGTGGAATGAAACAGCGGTGGTGCTCGGAAAGCAAATGAATGGATCGACAAACAACAGTTCCTCCCGGGCAATGTGTCCACCATCGCCAGCAGCGGCAGCAGCCATATAATACGACAACTGTGCCTCTAAACCCCTAAACCTATCCCATCACATCCCTTCCCAGTCCCTTCCCTTGTGCTCATCACATCAGTCAGTCAGTCAGTCCAGAACTCCCTCCCATAGACCATCGTCGTTGAGTCCACAGGCGATAAAGCCGCCTCCTCTGGCGAGGAAGGCGGAAGGGGAAGAGGAGCTCCTCCACCATTCCCAAATTCCCATTCCTTCGTTCTTTGCCTTCCTTCCCCCAACAGCAGCAGCACGACGAATGATACCACCACACCATCACACAGCACATTAGACATTACCATCTGTCGTTGTTCGCCGCTTTTCGGGTGGGACAGAGGAAGAAGAAGGGCCGAGCGACAAAAGTAGTGATGAGGGAGCGGAGGTGAGGAGCCCGAGGGGAAGTTACAGCGAAGGATAGGGGAGGGAGGATACGTACCCACGCCCCTCCCCATCTCCTCACAGCCGCACTTCTTCCTCTGGGATTGGTGGGCGCATTGATTATCTGTCTGTCGGTCGGTAGGTCTTCGGGCGGTCGGTCCCTCAGGCCATTTCGCATCAGCAGCAGCAACAGCACAAGGAGCCATAACCTCAACCGACCGACCGACCGACCGACCGACTGACTGAATTGACTTGGCCAAAAAGTCTGTTTGGGCCATCTCCGAGGCGAAACGATTGGTCGGTTAGATAGATGGATGGTAGGGAAGGGAGGGATGAAGACAACAGGCACTGAGCTGCTTCAGCTGACTGATGGGGCATATGATGAGGCCTGAGGGCCAAAGGCACTGTCCCCCACAGCACTATTTCCCCCTCGGCCTTTCTTTTACATTCTCTGCTCCCATCGCACCGTCTGTCGTCGTCGTTCCATTGTGTCCCGAGGCACAAACACATTTCAAATGTGCCTCACCCATCAACTAACTCACCATACACATACAAGCTGAAGCTGCCCTATAGCAGCAGCCCCCCTCCCCCACATGTGCTTGCTCGCTCTCCCCCATCACTCACTCCTTTTTACTCACATTCACATCCATCACAGCACCGAAATTTCACAACAGCACTCACTGTGTTTGTTGTTTGATCCCTCCTCCCCCTTCCTCTATTGCTGCTCTTTGAGCCCGAAAACATCGTTTCCATCATAACTGACTGACTTTGAGTGGGTGATGGACCTTTCTGCTAGCCTTTACTACATTGGCTACATGTGTATCAGTACAGTATCAGAAGTGCTTTCATTGTTTTTGATACGATAACCAATTTTGCCACATTTTTTTTGAATTATTGGCATTGGATCAGAAAGTTGTTATTGGTCCCTCCCTAATAATAATTGTCAATTGATGTTTTTCAGATGTTTCAACAACAGACTTCAATCGCCGACCTCAAGCATGAGCCAGCCAATCAGCTGCAGCACAAGGCTTTTGTATGCGAAATTTGCGGCAAGGCCTTCCGATTCCGATCTAATCTGGCCGAGCACAGGTCTGTGCATACCGCAGTGAAGCCGTTTGTGTGCAAATTCTGCGGCAAATCATCCCGTCTCAAAGGTGAGAAGATTTTAACAAATATATTCTCAATGATAAAAATAAAATTTAATTGATAACTCAGATTTAAGCGAATTTAACATTTTTCTTAAGGAAATCTGACGAAGCATATACTGAAGCACCACAAGATGGAGCAGAAGGAGTACATCGGCACGGACGACTACATAATCAAAAAGGGCAAAAAGTCGGTCAAGGACCCAGCGGTTTGTGTTCCAAAATTGAACAACACAAAAAAACTTCGAAACCCAAAATGAATTTAGGCCATTGAGTTCCTGGAAAAGTCCATGATTGTGCTGAACAACACCAGCCAACAACAGAACGGGCTGGCGGCGTTGATGAATGGACCAGCGCCAGGCAGCCAGGACAGCGGCTGCACGGAAAACGACGAGGGTACGAAGTACACTCTGATGAGTAGAAATTAGACACTTTTATACCATTATAAACAGAGTATAAGTTCAGGATATTGAGCAGAGAGATTACCTGTAAATTCTGAAAGTCTGAATGAATTATCTGTTTTTTACAAAAACTCAATATAAATAGGTATCTATAAAACCCAAAAAGCTAAACAACATTTATGGCCCAAATACAGTACGAATTCAAAAAGCACATAAAATGCAGAAATGGATGATGAACCGGACATTCTGTTGTCCTTGGGCCTGGAATCCGAATCGTTGGACCTGAAGGCGGAAATGACGGAGACGGCTGGGGAAGCGGCGGAGAAGGACAACACCAACTATTGCGGCGGCTCGGGAGCGATGAAAGACAGCGGCGGCGCCAACAACAACAGTGTTCTGCTGTTCCCATTGCTGAACAGCAACGAGCGACGACTTTTGGAGCATTGTGAGAGCGCAATCAGCAGCGGCGGAAGCGCATCGGTGGCGGAGCACCACCACCAACAACAACAGCACGAGGAGGGGGAGGAGGAGGGCGGAGATGGCATGGAAGAGGTGGGAGGGGAAGAAGCCGGGAAAGGGTAATAAAGGGAACACACTTATTAATGGATCAATCAACAGGATCATCAGTCAAAGAATGTGTTGGGGTTGGGGACTAAGGGCATACCTACCAGATCGAACCACCAACAACCGGTTTGATGAAAAAAGCTAGCGAAGCTAAATTTAGAGTAGCGTTCTAGCTTTTTTAATAGAACAAAAAACGATTTTTTTATGAGACAACTGCATATTTGCTTTTTTAAAAACAAACATGCAAAACGAATGATCTGAATCAAGAATGATATTCTGCTGAAGAGGAATCTAACTTTTAATAGAGTTGTTCCAAAAATTCTTGTCAATACTCTGTCCCAAAATCCAGAATTTTCAAAATGTCCATTGCAAATGAAAAGTGTCTAATTGTAAGTGGTTTGAAGGAAGACAGTGCTCTTTGGCTTTCCTCCGATTGTGCTGTGGAGAGGCAAAGTTCGGACCGTCAGCAGAGTCCGCCGAGTCAACAGTTGCACATCGACGGAAGCGGCACGCTGGACACCGAAGGCGCAAATGCTTTGGCTGCCGCTGCGTGCAAAGCGCTGTTATTTGGCCAAATGGACAATAAGGCATTGGCCAAGACACTGTTTGGCAATGGACGGGTGCTGAACCAACAAAGAACAGGTTTGGACGACAGAAGCACAAATATTACAAATAAAAAAATGTCCAAAATGACTTCAAAATCCAACTTGAAAGTGATAAAAGCCCCCACCTTTATTAGCCGGCAAATCAACCACTTAACGGATAAAAATGTTTGAGATGGAGTTAAATTTTTAAATGTCCAGAATTGTGAATAAAACAAAAATTCTGAAAAACATTTAAAAAGGAAATTAAAATATTTTCAGAAGGCATTGCCAACCATCATAAGCAGCAGCAGAACACAAATGATGAGATCATGCGGATTCTGAACCAAATGTCATCTTCAATGACGATGCCATCAGTGCATTCTTCCCATCAACAGACAAGCGCAACAACTGATCAGCAGCAACGACAACAACAGAGTGGAGCAGTACCCTCTATCAGCAAGCTGGCCACCCAATGTCAGATGTGCGGAAAACATTTTCGCAAGCGTTAGTTGACACAGTTTATTATAAAAAAGATGGTTAAGAATTTAAGAGCATATCATTAAATTTTTGCTATCATCAAATTGGTGAAAATACGATAAATAAAAGCAAATTTTGACAAAAATTGTTTTTGTGTGGATGGTTTGAAAAGACGAGCTTTTATTGGTTTTTCATGTCATTTCATTTTATATTTTCTGTTTTTTAGCGCGTGACTTATTGGCCCATTTGGCTAGCAATGCACACAAGACGAACACAAATTGGCAGACAAATTTGGTTCAAAACAATAACAACAGCAACAACAGCTGCCAAAACAACATGTTTGGGCCATTGGCAAATGATTTTCGAACACCCACTCATGAGATTGGTGGCGACAACGGCGGACAGATGGCATTGGTGCGAACGACGACGTCGGCAGAAAACATGTTGGGCAACAACAACAACTTGGGCAACAGACATGTGCAACTGCAACAA
>JAEHOM010000325.1:0-13034 GCA_016433075.1 Hoplolaimus columbus | reverse complement strand
GCAGGCAGAGTCGCGACAGAGACAGAAGCGACAGACAGAGGAATGAAAGCGCTGCTGCACGGGACCAGGGAGGCAAACCAGCGACGACAACCAGCGACGACAACCAGCGACGCAGACATATGGAAACGGGTGTTTCCATTCAGGAACAACTCGGCCAGCGACCAGCGACAGCGACGACATCGAATGGAAACAGGCCTAGTCAGCCACTCCCTGCCATTGCTCCTCTCATTGCCACTCCCTGCCTGCCATTGCTCCTCTCAGCCACTCCCTGCCGTCGCTCCTCTCAGCCACTCCCTGCCAGCCATTGCTCCTCTCATTGCCACTCCCTGCCTGCCATTGCTCCTCTCATTGCCACTCCCTGCCATTGCTCCTCTCAGCCACTCCCTGCTTGAAACTGAAATATGGGATACGACGAAACGTATGATACGACGATCGTATCGTAGATACGGCGGAATTGAAACAGGCTCCCGTGCAATGAAGTGCAACTGTCTATACTTAGTTTTAGTTTCACTGCGATTCATTTTTTGGGTTTGAATGTTAGCGTAACGTGAGCAGTTCTCGCGGCAAAATTCTTATGTCTACAGCCTGTTACACAAATTTCAACTGCCACTTCCTCATTTTATTTTTTAACTGTCCTATCCCTCTAGATTCGATATATCAAAAAGTCATAAAAACACATAAGTCGTAAAATTCCGGTATATACTGTTATCTCATAAAATTGAAACATGCCCATTTCGCGAATTAGTCAAAAAAATTGCTCCCGCTCTCGCCACCAGATGAATGCTGTTTAAATGTCTGCCACAATCAATTGATTAATTTTCAAAATTACCTTTCAAAACGCATGACTGTATGTACGTACCTCAATAATGTTATTTTATTATTTTGTACCTCAATAGCATTTATTTCATATGTGATATGTTATAATTTATAATCAAACTACTAGCATAAAGTCTGGCTGCATTTTAACATCAATATTATCCTTCTCTGCACTTGAAAAAGTGACATGGTTTTTGAGAGATGAGCTTAAGGAGCGAACCTTTGAAACTGTGCCAACTCATTGTTCAACGGTAAGCAAAATCAGATATATAAAATTCAGTGAATTACGTCGATATCTCGATATATTGTATTATGCATTTTATTTTAATCAAATAATAATATTAATATATTAATTATAATCAAAATAATTAATAATATTAATAATTTTTAGAGTCTAAAATTTAGACTGCAAATTAAATATTCGCTTTGGGAAAGAAGCGATCTTCTATTCTCTAATTCTTAGGATTTTATTAGAGGACGGGGAATCAGAGTCCTATGTCTATGTCAAAATTAATTTATTGTTTTACATAAGTTCACGTCATATCACGTCGAAAAGTGAAGAAAAAAAACATTCCGAGGCCGACAAATTATTTTTGCAGAACGAATTCCGAGAAATATAGCATCATATAGGGAGATACGGCCATAATGATGTTGGCTTTTGAAAACATTTACGTGAATGCAACATTTTGGATGTAAGAGAGATAAAGGGTAACAAATCGACATTTCAGTCGTTTATTCAAAATTCTTGATATTAGTTTTTTTGACATGATTTTTATTTTTTAATTTTGACCCTTTTTCGATTTTATCTCAGATTCTGTTTCCGTCCACTGAAAATTTTGAAATATACGCGTAACGTGTTTTACATCGATTTTAATTCAAAAACATTGTGTAAATTGTAGTATAGGTAACAGATTTTAGTTGAGATTAATTAGTTAAAAATTAAAGCAAATTTATTTTAGAACATATTGAAAAATAAATTAAGAGACGCCGCTTACGCCTGTGTAGTGGAGCTTGGCAAATATTCGCTGGTCCAGTTCAAGGATGTGTGTAAATATTATTGTGTTTTATTATTAATTGCCTAACTCTAACTGCCATGTCGTTGCAGTTGAACCACCATCTGACCACCTTCCAACGCACATACGTGCGCGAAGTGCGTCGATGTGCCGAGATTGAGCGATGCCTGCGCTATCTGGAGACAGAGGTGGTGGAAGGCGGCGTGCGCGACCACATCCCACCGTTGGCCACCGCGCGGACGGACATCACATTTCAGCGTGAAATGTACGAGTTGGAGGTAAGTACGAACAGAGGAGACGTATCCAGAATTTAAAAAAGCGGACATTAATTAGCACAGAGCCATAGTCAAAAAAATTTCGGGAGTGGCACTTATAAGGGGCACTTTTTGTTCTTTTACTTGTTGACCATCCCTTTTTTGGCTAAAAATGGCCATCGAAAAATTTTTTAATTTTTCCCATTTTGGCGAAGGAATGTGCCTTTGCCTCCTCGCCACCCCTTGGCTACGGAACTGCCTTGAAAACCAATACCCGAATCCAACAATCTCGACCCCCATGTCCAAGAAACCTTATTAGCTATAAGGTAGTAAAATTTTATGTCATTCGTTTTTCGATAATAAGGGTGGAAAACCCTTTTGAAATGTGAGCGTTATTCTCTTCTTGTCCAAAGAAAGGCCTTTTACAAAGTCATTGTCCCTCTTCCTAATATATCTACTTTTTTATTGTAATGTGGAAAAGGGGTGGGGAAAAGTTGGAGAAGGACTAAAAATGATCGCTTATTGATAGTATGAAATTATTTTTATTTAGATCAGCGTTTTTACTTAGGATCGAAAATTATATGTTTTCACTAATGTCATAATGCTGCACTTTTTTGCAATCTACAATATATTTACAATCACTGTTTTTTGTCAATGTTTTCTTTACATTGGCTTGGTATTTGTAGCATTTATTTATTCAGAAACAGTCATTTCATTTTGTGAATTTTTGCAGGCCCGTTTATACGACTTTGAGCGAGACATCCGTCAATTTCTCGCCAACGAGGCACAGTTGAAGCGCAATTTCAACGATTTGAAGCAATTCAAAAGTGTGTACGAAAAAGTGGATGCCTTTTTCAAAGTGGTAAGGAAATCGACACCTTTTTGCTAAATTGTGCATTTATTTTTAAGCAAATTGAGAACACGGCCAAGACGGAATTGGAGAGTGAACAAGTGGAAATCAACGATGTGGTAAGAATTAAGTACAATCGTAACCAAGTATCGAGTTTTGCCGAATTCCTGGACGAAAATTTACAAAATCACAAAAATAACTTTTGTGGTTTTTGTTTAAGAATATTTTAAAAATTTTGCCTTGGATAAAATGCGAGATCATGCTGTGCCTATAGGTGCCTCCGAAGCAAATTTCATAGAATTGCCTCGTTCATTCGACCCGTTCAGCCATACCAGGACGGATGAGTATGTCAATCATTCAATATTGACTCTTATAGGGTACTCCACTGACACCTCTTTTGGAGCAGCATGAGACACCTTGGTTTGTTGCAGGCACAGTTGAAACACACAAACGGTAGAGTTTTTTTTTAACTTGAGGAAACCGCACCTTTACAGAACAATGAAAGTATTTTATCTTACCTAGTTTTCATTCATCAGCATGAATATTGAAATGACTTTTTTTGTAAACGGGGTTTTTTATTTCTTGCGATCAGCCGAGGCAGGCAGTAGCCAGGTGGGGCCTGTACGCTGCTATTGCCTTTACATACTAACTAAATGAGAAATTTTTTCAGGGTTTGTGTTGGGAAGAAAACAAACTTTTAAAACCTTTTCATTGATATTGAAGATAATTAGAGGTCATTCCTCTCCGAAACATCGCTCTAGATAAAGCCTTGTTCTCAACACGG
This sequence comes from Hoplolaimus columbus, assembly GCA_016433075.1. NCBI lineage: Eukaryota > Metazoa > Nematoda > Chromadorea > Rhabditida > Hoplolaimidae > Hoplolaimus > Hoplolaimus columbus. Next base: position 9,317 of record JAEHOM010000325.1, on the reverse strand, counting down.
AAATGAACTTTTGAAAAAGTCAGGCATTCGTTTGAACGAGTACTTTGGCGTGCATGCCGACGAACCGCCTTTGTTAGGACGGCAGAAATTGAGACAGATTTTGAGGATCCGGACACAGTATGATTGGACAACATACTCTTGCCGTTTTTTTCTATAGGTATTTTTATAGGGGAAATCTGTCTCCAAGTCCGTGTTCATCATATTCTTTAATGGAAGCAAATTGCAGGAAATTGTGAACAGAGTCTGTGAGGGGTAAGTAGAAACATGGCTTAACTTTACTTACAAAAAGCTGTTTCTTTTAAGGTTCAATGCCAAACAGGTCCCCTGTCCGCGAACATCCAAGGACCGACAACTGGCTCTCGCTGATATTTTAATCCGCATTCATGATCTCAATTTGGTCATTCAGACAACAGAGAAGCACAAACTTGAGGTATAAGAAAACTCAAATTCTATTCGTTAATAAAAAAGCAGACAAACATATACGCAGACATACGCAGCAGACGCGCATATACGCAGCAGACAAACATAATTGACATTTATACGTGGGATCCCCAGAAAAACATTTTTTGTTTTCAAAAAACCTCAATCTTTTGAGAAATTTATCGTATAACATGTGGAATAAATCTAACCACAACACATAAATAGGAGCTTCTCCGTGATAGGGTCGAATCGTCGAATTGCGACGATGGACTGATGTGAGCTACAGGCGCTAATAAAGAAATGCTCTGTAGCAGAGATGGAATATTGCCATACCTCAATTTCCACACACACACCGATTACCCTCAATTCTTTTTGTTTCTCTCAGGAAAATTTTATCTAATGCATATGAACATTTAACCTACGAGTTAAATGTTAAAACAAAGTTAAGTTTCTCATTATATTTTTGCATTTTTCAAAATTTATTTTTACGTATATTTGTTATAAATCGCTTTATTTAGCTGCTCAAGAGTGCAGCTTTCGATTTGCCGGAATGGACCCGTCAGGTGCACCTACAGAAATACATCTTCCACACCCTCAACTGCTTCACGTTTGACACCAGTGGCAATTTCTTTGTTGCGGAATGCTGGATTCTGGAGCGTGAACTGGACACTGTGTTGCAGATTCTGCACCGAGCTGTGGTCTGTCAATTTCTTCAAAATTTGTAGAAGTTTTCCTGCGATTCACTTAATTTCCGAACAGGGAAAAAGACTGTGTTTTCTGTATATTATTTTTGTATTCTGAACATATGTTAGGTAGTAGGTTATATGAGGTAGTGATAGGCTGATAGGGGTGGGTGGTACTAATGGGCTTCAGCCATTGTATATAAATAATAGGCATTGGAGGCCGTGTTGGGTTGTTGTTTGCTATCTTTGACTCATTTACAGGAACGGGCTGGCTTCCATATACGACCGATCATAAATGTGCGTCCTTTCCGGATACATTATCAGTTTTTGTTTTCTGAAAATTAATGGTTTTAGATTCTTGAAACTGGTGAATTGCATCCGACATACAACAGGACCAACAAGTTCACGCAAATCTTCCAGAACATTGTTGACTCTTATGGCATCGCAAGCTATCGCGAATTAAATCCAGGTGGGAAGTTTCAAAATGTCTTTCTCTCAAAATGCATACAAGCCGAAAACAATCATATTACCTACAATCTACTATCGATTTGAGTATTTTTGGCATTTTGAAAATTTGGGACTTTGGCTACCTTGTAGGCCTTTCTTTTCTGTTCACTGTTTCTCCTTGGTTTACATCATTTTTTACATGTTCAGCACCATTCACCATTGTCACCTTCCCTTTTCTGTTTGGCGTCATGTTTGGTGATTTTGGACATGGACTTATTCTTTTTCTGGCAGGCTTTGCACTCATTGTGATGGAAGAGCGCATCGAAAAAATGCGCATAAAAGACGAGGTTTTGTCATCATTGATTTTTCGAAGCTATTAAGATAATGCGTGTTATAAGAAATTAAAATTCAATAAATAAAAATTAAAGAGAAATGAATTAAACGTGTTTCTTTTATGCATATTTAAAATGGTTTGAATATGAGTCAAGAAAAATAGATTTTATTTTTTCGACATGATTTTTTGATTGGTTTAAAGTAATTTTTCATTTCCAGATTTTCAACATGTTCTTCGGTGGTCGCTTTATAATTGCACTGATGGGTCTGTTCTCCATGTATGCCGGCTTGATGTACAATGACGCCTTTTCAAAAGCGGTTAACATATTTGGCTCCAAATGGCGCAACCCATATAAGTAAGTGACACTTTCAAAGGCATTTCTCTAGGAAATTTTTTCATTTTTTTAAATAATATGAATATTTTGAGAAATTTAAGTATAGTGTCTGCATGAGTATCTCAATTTTTACGAATTAATGGTGCGGCCTCGGTCTTTTATTTTTAAATTCTTCTATTCCTTATCACACCTCCCAATTCCTTCGTTCGAACAAATGGGAAGTGTGAAATGGGAAGTGTCTTTAATTTTTATTCTGTATTTTGTCTTAAAATTTAGCTACAGCCAGCTACAAGCTTGGTCAAGGGATCCAAATTGGCCTCAAAAATTCTCATTGGGACTGGATCCAGCTGTGGCTTATTTGCAACGCGTATGTCTGTATTAGTTTCATAACTTATTAGCTTGAACTTTGAAAGACATAAAATATTTTTTCGATTAATTTCCTGAAATTTTTATTGCAAATTGCAATGCTGAATTTTTTTCTTCGAATTTAAAATTCTGCAAAAAATTTTTTTAGTAAGCTTATGGGCACATTTTTATGAAAGAGATACTTTATTTTTGGGACTTTATTTTTGGGCCACCGACACTTACAACAATTAATATTAAAAGGACTGAAAAGTATAATTTTATCTATTAATATTAATTTTAGGATGGTGCTTACTGGTTAGGCCTGGATCCCATCTGGAATGTGGCAGAAAATCGATTGACGTACACAAATTCATTAAAGGTATTTTTGTCACATTATATGTTTTAGCGCTAATTCTGATTATATCACAATCACAACAATTCAGAATTCACTCTAATTTACACACACCTAAATTTAGCCCACTCTCGATTTTTCATGTTTTTTTTCCAAATTTTATTATTTCAATACTATTCTGTCATTCCATCTACAGATGAAATTGTCCGTCATATTGGGCATCTCGCAGATGGTATTCGGAGTCATTCTTTCAATTCTCAATGCCAGGTAAGAAAGCATTTTTCTTTTTCGTCCTCACTTAACCATGGTAGGGAGGGAATTTCCTTACCCGATATTCAAGATGAAATTTTTGAACATTGCCTTTAGATAAATATATTTAATGCAGGTAATTTAAACTCCTTGGTGGTTCAGAAAAAATATCTATGTAACATTCTTGGAAGAAATTAGGTTTTATTTTTATTTTAATTACTTTTTACGGTGTTTTTGGCATTAGTGCTTGTTAGTCTGCTTAGCTTAGAGTTTGAAAAATCGATATTATTCAACAGTTTTATTCTCCTGCTAGGTTTTTCCGCTCTGCCATCAATCTATGGACAGTCGCAATGCCCGCATTGATATTTCTGTCTGCAATATTTGTTTACCTCTGCGTGCTGATCTTCCTCAAATGGATCTTCTTTTCTGTGGAACCTGGCATCATCTTCAGCTATTACTACCCAGGTGAACCTTATCCTCTTATCTTTTTAAGTCTATTTTTTTATTGGGCAAACTTACATCTTTTTTTATTGAACTGTTTATTTGCGACATTCAAGGCAGTCATTGTGCTCCGTCGCTGCTCATTGGACTGATAAACATGTTCATGTACAGACAACGGGACCAACAAGGCTTCATCGATGTAAACACCACCATGGAGCATCCGAATTGCCATTTGTCTCTATGGTATCCATATCAGGTGGATTTCATATCGAGTTCCAATGGCTATTATTTAAAACATTAGTAAATATTTAATATTTAAAATATTAGTAAAAATAATTACCATACTTATCACAGCCTCTCGTTGAATCCGTACTTGTTGGGATTGCGCTATGCTGTATTCCATTAATGCTTTTTGGCAAACCATTGTTGCGCAAAATGCGTCAACGTAGGCCAGAGTCGGTCAGGGCTGCTCGCAAGGATTCGACACGCAAAATGCAAAAATCAAAAAACATTGTGAGCCAATCCTTCTTTATAATCTTTTAGGTCATTTTGTAAAAATGATTAAGCATTTACGAATCATCAAAATTTATAATATTAATCAAGTCATTTTGAAACGGGGCGGGAAAAGGGAGGATGGGTGTGGGTAAATAACACTGGAACTTCTTTGAGACATTTTTATGAAAAATTGGTTAGTATTTGCAATTTTCTACCTATTTATCCAATTTAAGTCGGTTCGTGTGCAAATGGATTCTGAAGTGGCTCAACTGATTGCGACTTCGAATAGCGGCACAGATCTGAAGGCTTTGAAGGATGACGAGGGCTTGCGCTATAGTGTTGAGGATGATCTGGTCAGTTAATTTTCATTTTTTTTTTTTACTTAATTCTTAAAATACTTTTGAATTTCGATCATTCTCTTGGCATTTTTTCGAACGTCATATTATCATCAAAAGGACCTTTAAACTATTTTGCATTTATTGAAATTGTCATCACATTTGATTTTTGAAAGACGCTTGGTGAGCTGGCTCTGCACCAGGCGATTCACACGATCGAATTTGTGCTCGGCTGCGTCTCTCATACTGCCTCTTATCTTCGATTGTGGGCACTCTCGTTGGCCCATGCGCGTTAGAATCTTTTTTTTTTTCTTTTTGTTAATTTCAGACGTGTTTTAATTCAGAATTGGCCGAAGTCCTCTATCACATGGTACTTGCACAATCATTCAACGTGTCCGGCCAAGTGCTAGGCCCTTTGCACTTATTTTTCACATTTTTCATCTTCTTCATTCTTACCATTGTCATTGTGAGTGTTATTGCTTATCAGATCAATATAATGTAAAATACGAGAGAAAAATCAACTACACGAAAATTCCAAGCCGTTTTTAAATACAGTGCGAAATCCAAAATCCTTGTTTTTTTATCATCAACATTCATCATCATATTTATCCATGGGTAACGAATTTTTGGATTTCAAAATTATACGAAGTTTGGGTGTGATTGTCATGAATTGTAGCACATTATGAATTGAGAATGAGAACTGTCAAAAAAAGTAAAATGTCAAGAATAAAATGCGGGAAGACATGCGAATATTGTTAAAACTTTAATGATGGCTCTTTCTGACTGTACATTTCAGCTTGTTGTAATGGAGGGACTGAGCGCTTTTTTACATGCACTTAGGCTACACTGGTAAACGAATTGTTGAAAAATATGTCATTATTTTCACACAGCATATTAAGGGTTGAATTTCAAAGCAAATTTTACGAAGGATGTGGCCAGTCATTTACACCATTCAGTTTCCAAAAGTCTCTGGAGAAGCTTTGCTCAGAATCATCCGTGTATTGAACTTAAAACTGTGATCAAGAAGAACCTCATAACTTACATTTTTACACCTTGTTGCTTTACTAACAGCATAATATTAACAGAAAAGAACAAAACAACATGCAGCACTGAATGGGGTAGCCAGGAGAGATTAATTAGTAAATTTAGTAGCCAGTATTTTGCCAAGGGAGGAGGCACCCATGCTGGGCGGACACAAAATAATACCTAAAATGAAGCTCCGGAATTCTCACCTCCCCAACCCCTCCCTTTTTTTGCTCATCAGAGCCGAAACTAGAAAAAATCCGAGGAAGAGAAAATATTTTCAAGGCCCACAAATTAAAATTTCGTCACTTCGAAGACACAAAAAATGCGAGAATACATTTTCTGGCTTATTGGCCAGAAATGCACCAATATAATTCACCATGGAATTTTTAATAAATTTTAACAAATTCCTCATTAATATACTCGGAAGATTGCTCCCCTTCCTTTTCGTGCCAGAAATATTATTAAATATTTTCTTGAACTCAAAATTTCGGCTACTAAGCTCTAAAAGGTCGCATAGTCTTTATTTCCAACATTTAATCTCATTATCCATTTTTATAAATAACCAAATATTACCGAAACCAAAACAAAGGAACACAAATACACATGTTGGTAACTGGGTCGAAATATATGTTCCAACGCAGAAAAAAAAATACAAAATCAACGGTGTGGGCTTACGAATGTGGAAGATAATCGCATCAACTGGATCATTGCATCAAATGAGCTTGCAGAGGGTTGACATTGAGAACAGCTTGGTGTTGTTTGTGGAGGACAACTGTAACACACCCTCTTCGCCTTCAACAGTTACCATCGAGCCGGATGCGCCACGTTCTTTTCCGTAGATAACTTTTGCCTGGTCACCGTTGGACGGCCTGACGGGAGTCAAGTGCTCGAATCCGATAAGGAAGTCATCGTCGAGGTCCTCATAGTAGACAGTACATGCATGTTCGTCAAGCTGGTCAATGATGGAATTTTACAACAAAGTCTCACGGAGAACATAGTGAGCAAGGGAGGGGGTGTCAACAAAAGTCCGTACATCGCACGTCATAGGGGGAGTGGAAGGGTCACAGAGACTATCTTCGGTATGTGTTGTGGGATTTTTTGATTATTTTTGCAAAGAAAATCAAATTCTGCCTATTTTCAACAAAAAATTTTCATTTTTCCCTTAACCTCTCGACCATACGTCATCAGTACCCCGACCCACTACCTAGTTATGCACCTCCTTGCCACTCTTATGCTGGAGAATCATTTTCACAAATACCTTAACCGATCGAATTGAGCCTTCCAGCCCGAACAACTGGTCTTTTCCGCATGATGGCTTCGCCACAACACACAAGTCCACCATGCACCAGGAACCAGTCGGTATTTCCGAGTTTGCTGGAAACAAAATAAAATTATTACTTTATTTCTGTCAATTTTTGCCATTACGCATTGTTTCCAGCATGGCGGGAGAAGCGCCAACTGGAGTTTTAGATGGATGTGGCGATGCTTAATGAAAAAATTCAATGGATAAAAAATATGCTTAATTTCTAGATGACACTTACCACTTGTACTCTGAGAAATGTACGGGCTTGCACCAGATGAATAGTCCGTGTACATGTCGCCACGCGGTGTCATCTGCTGGTCTTTATTTAAAAAAAAAAGCAAGTTATATTTCTTAAAATCTTAAATCCGATCGATAGGAAAATAATGATAATAATTATTCGTAAGAGTAATTTTGAAATGGAAGGGTAAGAGGACTTAACTATGCCAATGCTCATTTTGACTGGTGATAGAGATCTGGAGTTATCGAAGATTGAAAGAAAAAGCCTCCTATTATTAAATTTGCTCACTCATTGGTGTGTTCGCTCCATAGCGACTTCCACGTGTTGAACTTGCCCCCGGTGTAGCTGCCCCAGTACCTCCACCACTACCGCCGCCAAATGCGTCAAAGTCATCATCAAAGTGCGCAGTGGAGTGGGCGGGCGTGTTGGCCAATGCAGGGTCCCATGAGGAGGATGGCTGATGGGAAGGCGTACGGCCACCATCGTACGCCGGCGTCATTGAGCCATAATGAGGCGTACGGGCACCAACTGTGACAATAAGTAATATAAGAGCGAAATCATAAAAGAATTTGTCAATCTCTACATATACAATCAAAAATCCATAATCAGCCAGACCATGAAATTTGTAAAAATAATGCCCACATGAATCGTGCATCGGTGTTGCTGCGCCACCATACATCGGAGTCTGCGCACCGCCATACATCGGCGTCCGTCCTCCAAGAGCAATAGTGCCTGGCGTTGCCGCGCCAGATACGTCCAACATCTCTTTGGGTAGTTCGCCACCAACCTCCATCACTTTGTCAATGTCGAAATTGACTGTCTAAAACAATATTTGTTGTACATATTTTTGTTGTTTTTTTAAATGCTGTTACTTACTTTTGGCATTGTGTGCAATTCCACTTTGACTGTTGAGTCTGTTGCATCTTTCACGATTCCAATGTAGCCTTTCATCGGACCAACACGAATCCGTACAGTTTTGCCGATCCAGTTCATATTTCTTCTCACGGACTGTCTACCAACACCGGTTTGTGATGTTGCAATACTTCCAGTCACAGTTGGCGCTTAAGCAATGAAAAAGTTATCATAAAAATCGATTTGTTTCCACCTCAAATACAAAAAAAGCTTGCCCCATCCCATTTTCTTCTGGATATCTGATGAGAGATGTGTCATTGGTTTAAAAGGATCAGATGGACAGAGTTTAAGTTAAAATACCAAGTACTAACCCTTGAATCCCCGATCTCCACGCACAGATTGACCACCAGAAACGCTGGATGTGGAGTGGCCAGGTGTCATGCCGCCATGCATGGTGCGCGGACTTTCGGCTGGATGTGCAGGGCTACGCAACAAGTCCGCGGTAAAGTCCGTTGGCGTCGGCTGGCTCAGATCGGTTGCTTTGCTTCCGCCAATCAATGCCAAATTGCGAGCTTTGCAAACAAAGATGCCGCCGTTGTGCGGGTACTTTCGCGAGAACACAAATGCCCAGTTCCGGTAAAGGTGCTTCAGCTCACCCTGCCGCTCCTCTTCGGTGTCTTTTTTTGGCTGAAAAGTGTGCATTTTATTATGCGATAAATAAACCTCATTGCTTTAACCCTATTTATTTATTAAAACTAAACAATAGCCAATTAGATAGTTAAAGTAAATTTCCCGCAAAAATACAGATTGATTCAAATCAAAAGGGCGAAAATATGAGCAATAGAAAGAAAGATTCACGAATAACTGTCATACATAAATAGTGTAGCAAAATCAGACCGCATGAACGCCCTCCACCACTTTGACCATGTCGCCCACTTGAATTGTGTTCTTCTGCGAGTCATACGCCTTCACAAACTGCGAGTTCTTCTTGCACTCGATTGTCTGGGGATTGACGCGCACAATTTTCCCGTGCATGTTCAGCACTTCCACATGCTCACGTTCCAGCCGAACAATCACGCCAACCGTCTCCTTATCCAGCAACACCAAATCTTGGTACTGATATTGACCCATCCGCTCGACGCCTGTCGCAATCTCGGCACAAAGCTGCACATCCTTGGGCAATATTTTCATCTGAAATGGAAAAAATAAATAAAATAGACAAAAACAAATTTGTTTTTGACAAAGATCCATTAATAAATATTTTTCTTTGTACGAGTATTTATTTTCATAAAAGAGTAAAATAAGTTTTTTTGTACGAGTATTTATTTTCTATAAAAGACTAATTTGTTAGGGATGTAAATATTTCAAGCTATGATATGAAGAAAAAAAACTCACTTCTCCCATGGTGAGATCGGACAGCATGATGACCATGTTTTCTTCAACGCGGACAATGAGGCCGGTGT
>JAEHOM010000324.1:0-13044 GCA_016433075.1 Hoplolaimus columbus | reverse complement strand
TTGTGTGACTACATGTCGCGCTATTTGGATTGGCGAGTGAACACAGAGGAAAAAGAGAAAAAGAAAGAGGAAGAAACCAATTAAAGTGAAACTTACGATGGCGAGTGTCGGTGCGTACAGTGCGATATGGAGGCGGCGGAGGCGCTCGGGGCAAAGTTGCGGTTTCAACTGGTCCAAAAGGAGTTGAAAATGGTGCACGGATCCCGGAGGCGGCCGGACGACGGCGAAAGAAATGGCGAAGTCGGTCGAAGAGGCAGGCTGCATAGTAGAAAAAGACTGCAGTGAACAGTCCGGAAAGAAACATGCCGCCGCCAAAGCTCGTCCACATCAAATACAAAACATCATTTTCAAAGCAGGTAGTGCGGGGTAAGTGGTTGAGGTCGTACCCCTCAGGGAGGCACACTTCCGGTGCGTCTAACAAGACGGGCAACTGACAGTGCCAGGGCGGACGACAGGGAAGACCGCTGCAGTTCAAATCCCCGTTCGCCCTCGATTCCCACAAATGGTGCATCGACGGAAAGAGTTGATTTAAAGGAGTTAATGTTAGAAATATGTTAAAAATATATAAAAATATTTATTTATTTTTTATTGCATAACTGATCAAATAAGAGAGAAAGGAGGATGGAAGTGACGAAGAAGGCAAAGTCGGCGGTAACAGGAATGAGCATAAGGAGAACAGGCGATGAGCGGAGCGACCATCTCTCCATCTACCTACAGGTCAATACAAAAGGGGTCCCTGCAGCTGTTTTACGAAGCAGCTGCCCTGCAGCAGCAGCAACAGGCACCAGCCACGGCCATCCACCGGACTTTTTGCGGCCAACCCGCAAAAAGAGGACAACGATCAACAAACGTAAAGTGAATTAATTGCTTGCCCGAGGCGAGGGCGAGAAAAACACACAAAAAATTGTTGGCCAGGCCATTGTCCCAGTCTCTGCCATCCTAGGTCAGCAGATGACGAACAAATGGGACGAGATCAGATCAGAGCAGCGTAGTATTGTTGTCCAATGCCGGCACTGGTGGAGTGAGCCGACGCAAAAAGGGGGACTCTGAATTCATATTTAAAAATTTTTTCCAATCTTTCAGGAATATTTTGGTGGATTCATCAAAAATTTTTACTTTTAAATTTTATTATTTCAGAAAACTGAGCCAATTGACATATTGTGCAACACTCAACTCACGTGCTGTGTACCTTGCTCATCAACTGAACGTCACCAGTCTGACCAGAGGGCACATCGACCGAAAGTTGCCGACTCCGGTACAGTGAGCTTGAACTCCGCATTGCTGATCCAGATCAGAGTGTGCATCGGCGAGTGGCTGACTCGGACCATTCGTTGCGCAGCCAGCAGTGAAAAATCGGTTGCAGAAACGGTGGACTGATTTTAAATCAATTATTAAAGTGGGACTGGTGTAAAAATTAAAATAAATAATTAAAAATTCGCAAAGTGCCAAAAAATCCGAATTTGGCAGAACAAAGAAAGGAAAGGGCAGAAAAGAGGGAGAGCTTAAGGCAAAATTGGTTAGAGAGCGAAAAGAAAAAGAAGGAAAAGCACAAACAGGAGATGTCTACGCTGGAAACAGAGGTAGTGCCGACAGCGGAATGGTTGACGGCATTGGAGAAAAGATTAAGGATGATAGAAACGAAGATAAGTGCGACACCCCAGCGGCAAAGTGGCAGTACAAATGTGGGAAACGCGTGTGCTTCGATAAAACAGATTCCCGCAGCAATTCCTGTACCTAAGTTTGATGGAAGTGGCGACTTCTACACATTCTTGAAGAAGTTTAACCTGTACGCCACTGCAGCCAATTGGGCGCCGGTTGATGCTTGCAGGATGCTGCCACTGTTCTTAGAGGGGGATGCGTTGGAGTGTTATATGGGGTTGGAGGAGGATAAGAAGACGACTTGGAAAGATTTGACGCAGTCATTAGCAGAAAAAGTGGTGAAGCACGACCCGAAGACGTCAGCAAGAAGAGCACTAGCAAAAATACGAATGAAGGGGGAGGCATTGATGGAGTTTGCAAATAAAATTAAGGAATTAGTGGAACAAGCTATGCCGGACCCAAATTTTTCAGAAGAAGCACGTGAAGAGTCGGCAAGGGACTACTTTGTTGAAGGTCTGCCAATGGATATTAAGCGGAAGTTGTTCTTTATGCCCAAAGCAAAGACGTTGGAGGAAGCCATTGCCTTAGCGAAGAAGGTATTTCAGCTGAAGAAGGAGCTGGAATCGGAGATGGTTGCGCAAGTAGAGGTGGAGGAAATGAAAGCAGAAATTAATGCGATTTCTCGCCAATTAAAGAAGAAAGAGGAGGAAGAGAAGGCTGCCGAATGGGAAAGGCAGAAAAGAAGTGAAAATCAGTTCCGCGGACGGGACGGATGGAGAAGTGGGCCAAATCATAGCGGAGGATGGGTAAGACGGAATTATGAGGGTGAAGGATCAAGAGCTCATGGTCAGGGGACATGGCGCGGGAATTATGGCTACGGAAGAGGCGGAAATGCGAATTTCGAACCGGTGAGAGGAAGAAGACCATATGGACAGTATGGAGAAGGAAATAGGGGAAATGAGAGAGGAAGAGGATATGGGCGCGGAAGAGGTGAATATCGAGGAAGAAGCTATGGAAGGCCACAGTACAGAGTGAATGCGGTTGAAAGCAGCTCGACATCAACATCATCCGCGCAACAAAGGTCACCATCTCCGCTATTTCCATTATTGTTCATCTGCGCGAATGTGATGCTGATGAGCGGCTTTGCAGCCGGCCAATATCAGATCTGCTCGGAAGGCTTGCCCACCGTACCAGTGAAGTTGCCAGTGATGGAGCCTTGTCGAATAATGGAAGAAGAACAGGCGGTGGAGAGAAAAGTCACATTGTACCTGCCAATCACCATACCGAAGTATTTTCCCGTCTACTCATGTTATAGAAAAATATTTGAAGGATGCACGGAATCGACCTGTTTGATCTGGAAAGAAATAACGAAGATGGAGACAACATACCACGCTGTTTCTCCCCAAGAATGTGAGGACTTTTTAATGAAGAGAGATAAGACATTGCTGAGATTGGATGAGTATACGTGGGGAACGAAGAAGCCAGACAAGTTTGAGTATGCATTTTCTGGAGAAAAATGCGTTCTGACGAAGAATGAATTTGTGGAAAAAGGCGAAGGTGGCATTTTGAATTATGAATTGATGACTTCTTGGGGTGACTACTTGCCACCATACAATGGATATGAAGTGCTCAAGAATAGGACAGTCTCCTGGAAGGTGCCTGACGAATCCTACTACTTCACACATTTGCCAAGTGGGAAGTATAATGCGGAAGTGTCCGAAAAAGGGATTGTGATTGAAGAGATAGAAGCGGCTTTCGAGTTTGAGAATGGTGATAGAGATGGGGTACAAGGCGTTCCGGAAATGGCAAGACGACTCACAAATGATGCTTTTGTGTACTTACACACACCAAAGAAGCTGAATGTGCGAAGAAGAAGAGAAATTTTTAGAGAATGGGTTCAGAAGCAATCACCGGGCAGAAGAGAGAGACCGGTGAAGGTGTCACCAGGGGCACGCACAACAGCTGTGACAGCAACAGACCTTCAAACAACAACAAGGGCATTGGTGACGACGCCAACGACACCAACTACCACAGCTAGGCCAACTACCAAGACAATGACAACAAAGGCACCTACAACTCGTCAGCCCACGACTAAGCAGATGGCAACAACAGTACCCACAGCCAATCCGACAACAACAAAGGCGACGACAACGACGGCGTGGGTATCAACAACACATCAGCCGATAACAAAGGTGGCAACAACGAAGGTGGCAACTCAAACACACCAGCCAACGACAGGAAATGTGGGGATGTCGACCAGAGCAACAATGATTTTAGTGACCACGCCAAGTATGACTACAACAACGACTCGCCAGCCAGCAACAAGAGCAACTACACCAGCGACAACAACTCGACGGGGGATAAGTATGAGCTCATCAGCGACAACTTACCGGCAGTCGACCAGAGCAATCATCACTACAACAAGTGCAAGTCATGTGCCAAAGTCGACTAAATCAGTCGCAGCAACACAACAGAGTCTGACAACTTTGAAAACGGCGAGCATGAAGCCGGAATTTTGGACTTCTTCACCAGCTGTCAAGGGGGACAGTACATGGAAGACAAAAATTGTGCAAATAAGCACATCGGCGAGTCCGCTTCAGGCAACTACAACAAGGTGGACACTCAAAACAACGAAATTGACAAAAGTATCATCGGTGGGGCCAACACAGATGCTATTACCACAGACAAAAGTCACCGCTTCAGCAGAAGGGGTAGAAGAGAGCATTAGTAAGGGAAATGATGAAGATGAAGCGGAGAGCCGAGCGGTTAAGAGCTCCGAAGCAAGTGAAGGGATTTTAGAAGACGAAGAGGAGGAGTTGGAGGAGTACCCAACGGAGAAGGAAGGAGAAGAGGGAGACGAAGAGAGCTATTTGTATGATGAGGACAAAGAGGAGGAGGAATTCGGCTCAATGAGAGAAAAGAGGACGACAACGGAGGCGACTCAAGGATCGAGAGTTGGAAGCCAGAGTATGAAGAACACAAATACGCGAATAAATTATGCCATTCACCGAATGAATGAGCAAAGGAAGAAGGAGTATGACGCCATATTTTTGAGAGCTTGTGAAGGCACGAAGTTCCAACTGGAGATGGCACAGGCGATGCTTAGAATCAGCCCAACAGAAGGAGCACGGGGGATGTTCAATCGAGACGATATTATTGGAAAATGGACGGAAAAGGGACTTGAAGTGGGATTCTGTGCGCAGGTAACGCCGGATCACATATATTGGGGAAACAATGTGAGTGATGGGTGTTTTGAAGGACGCCCTGTGAAGGTCGGAAGCACACTAATGTTTATTAAACCAGGGACGAGAGAATTGAGTCTTGAGAGTAAAAAGGTGCAGTGTGGAAGAGAAAATGAAGAAAAAAGGCTCAATGACACGGAAATCGAGTTAATAAGGACGATGGAAGAAAAAATGAAGGAGATGAAGCCTACGTATCGGAACATGCAAAATCCGTTTCAGCTGAAGAAAGGGCCCATTTATGATTCGGAATTGGAGAGAGTTGAGAAGGCGCTGCACGAATATAGGAAGAGAATGAATGTTTTGCCTTCAGGAGTGTTCAGAAATGTAAAACAGTCGAGCATAGAGGAAGTGATCGAGATGCTGAAAAAGGAGTTAAAAGAGAAAGCAGCAGCGGTAAAGGAAGCAAGAAGACTGATAGAAGACGCACGCAGTTGGCCAGAGGAAGCAAGAAGAGCATGGGGATGGATCAAGAATCTTTCATGGCTGATTCCTACTCTAATTCTTTTAATAATTTTGGGGCTTCTGATTTGGGTGGTGGTGAAGACACGGATTTATTGGATGGCGGCGTTCCGAATAGGAAGATGGGTGGCCAGAGTGATTGGTTGGACATTTGGAAGTAAAAAGAAGCCAAAAACAAAGAAGGTCCGTGTGGCAGCAGTAGAAGTGGAGGAGGAGATCGAGTTAACGGACAGAGCCATGCCATCGGCTCCAATTGATCCGATAGAGGAGAAGGCATACATACTGAACTATATACCACCGAGAGTATGCATGATAAGAAATGAAGCAGAGTCCCTTCCGGCAATTGAAGTGATGTTGGAGGGACACCCAATCACAGCATTGGTTGACACATGCGCAGGCATTAGCCTTTGTCGTGAATCGTTGGCGAAGAAGCTCGGTCTGAAAATATTCAGATCAGGTGTGAGGAAATGTCGGGCAGCGAATAAGTCAGCAATGAAGATGATTGGAAAGACATTTGCTAAAATGCGGATCAGAGATCGGACATGGATAATTGAAATGCTGGTGGCGGTGGATGAACATTGTCCAGAGGAAATGCTGCTGGTAAAGCCAGCATTGAGACAATTAGAAGGGGTCGTGGATTTTGCGGATGAGAAGGTGTGTTTGGGAGGAGAATGGGTGCCGATTTTGGCAATCACAACAGAGGCAGCTAATGTAACATTGGAGAAAGAAGAGACGTTGGAACCGAGATCGGACACACTTCTTTGGGGAAAAGTGAGTATGGAAATGGAGAAGAACGAGGTATTTTTGGTGACAGGGGTAAATCATCGAATGGAAATGCTAACAGTTGGCAAAACATTGGTGCAGCCTGGCACGTCAATATGTGTGCCCATTAGGCTGCTGAATGCCGGACTTTCTCCGATGAAGATTCCAGCTAACATGGTATTAGCTACCTTGGAACCAGTGCATATGGACGTGGAGATAGTCCATGTGGAAGGAGAAGAGGGAGAGACATCGCCAGAGGCACGATGGTGGGACAAGCTTGAAGGGACGGAGCCGAATGATAAGCGAAAAGTGGCCAATATCTCAGACCGAATTGACTTTCAGGGATGTGCCTTGAATGAAGAAGAAAAGGTGAAGTTAAAGAAGGTGGTGGACGCGAATGCGGAAGCATTCGTGGGAGAAGACGGACGCATTGGATGCTATAAAGGGCCGATAGTGCATAAAATCGATTTGGTGAATGCATCCAAGCCTTTTGCACATCGACCATATCGCTATTCGCCGGAACAGCAGAAGGAAATAGAGAGGCAGATCCTGAAAATGGAAAAGGAAGGCATCATTGAGCAGTCGGACTCGGATTTCGCCAGTCCGATTGTCTTGGTGAGAAAAACAGATGGAACAATGCGCTTTGCGGTGGATTACAGATCGTTGAATCGCATAACAGTTAAGAAGGTATATCATTTACCACTGATAACTCAACTTTTGGAGACTGTCGGTCCAAAAAAGTACTACACAACCTTGGATCTACAAGCGGGTTATCATCAGATCCCTTTGAGACGAAGGGATCGACACAAAACAGCCTTCATCTCACATTGTGGGTTGTACCAGTTTTTGCGGATGCCATTTGGTCTTTGTTCGGCGGGACACACATGCCAAAAAGTGATGGACCAACTACGAAGGGAACTCACGTGTTGTGTGCTGTGCTACCTAGACGACTTAATTGTCGGATCGGAGACAGCTGACCAACACCTGGAAGACCTGGATAGTGTGCTTAAAGTGATGATAAGGGCAGGACTGAAGCTGAGGGTGGACAAATGTGTGTTTGCACAGAAGGAGATTAAGTATCTAGGCCAAATTTTGTCGGAAGAAGGCGTACGCGCTGACCCAAAGCACTTGGAAGCGGTCAGACGCTATAAGCCACCAACAACACTGACTGAACTCCGAGCTTTGATAGGAGCTCTGTCATATTTTCGAAGATATGTGCCACGATTTGCACACATTATCCGGCCGATCACTTTATTAGTAAAGAAAGAAAAAAATGGCAAAATAAGAGAGAATTGGAAGGAGGAGCACGACCAAGCACTAGAGATGCTGAAGTTTCTTCTCACTTCACCGCCAGTTCTTCAATCCCCGGGGTTTGACGAAGAATTTGAGGTAGAAACGGACGCAAGTAAAGTTGCAATCGCTGCAGTGCTTCTCCAGCGACGACGTCCCATCGCTTATGCGTCTCGCGCGCTCACTCCTGGTGAGCAGAATAAACACTGCAATGAGCTGGAGGCATTGGCGCTGGCTTAT
The DNA here is from genome assembly GCA_016433075.1 of Hoplolaimus columbus. Taxonomy (NCBI): domain Eukaryota; kingdom Metazoa; phylum Nematoda; class Chromadorea; order Rhabditida; family Hoplolaimidae; genus Hoplolaimus; species Hoplolaimus columbus. The sequence continues at coordinate 5,452 of JAEHOM010000324.1, read as the reverse complement.
GCTGTGGAGGAGTTCAAACCATATATATGGGGATCTCCACATACGACGACCATTTGGACAGACAACAGCACATTGTGTGCCATAAAAAACAGGGATGGGCTGCCGGGGAAGCTGAAAAAGTATCAGATGATATTGAGCTCATATAATGTACAAGTCAAGCACAGGCCAGGCAAGTCCAATTACTTGTGTGACTACATGTCGCGCTATTTGGATTGGCGAGTGAACACAGAGGAAAAAGAGAAAAAGAAAGAGGAAGAAACGGAAAAGTCAGAAGAAAGTGAGCAGATAAATGCAGTAGAAACAGAAGAGGAGAGAAGCATGCCTTCATGTATGGTGCGTAAACTCCGACTGGAGGAGGTGGCAGCCAAACAGAAGCGAGTGAAGCTCTTGGCTCAGATTTTTAGGGCAAAAAAGTGGAAGAAAATGCCTGAGGATATGGAGGAGAGAGAGAAGCTGAAGAAGTGTCTAAAAAATTACAAGCTGGATGAAGGTGTAATATATTATAAGAAGGAGAATGACTTGAGCGGAGTGTGGCGTGTTGTTGTGCCCTACGACTTGAGAATGAGGGCAATTGAGGAAATGCATAATGACATGATGCAAGGTGGCCATCTAGGAGAGAAGAAGACTTGGGAGAAGATGATGAAGCGATATTGGTGGGAAGGAGCGGAAGAGGATGTGAAGGCGTATGTGAAAAGCTGTGAGACATGCCAAAAAAGGAAGATATTTGCAGGGGACAAGAAGGCTCTTCCGTCTCATCCAATTCCGCCTTCAATAATGCCCTTTCAAAGAGTTCATTCGGACATTTTGGGGCCTTTAAAGGTGACGCCAAGAGGAAATAAATACGTGTTGGTCACCATTGACTCTTTTTCTAAATGGGTGGTGGCTACACCCATGGAAAAGCAGGACGCGGAGACGGTGGCGGAGGCGTTTGTGAAAGAAGTCATACTACAACATTCAGTTCCACGAACAGTGGTAACGGACCAAGGCCGCCAGTACATAAGCACATGTTTCAGAGAGCTGAGTGAGTGGATGGGTTTCGAACATAGACCCGTCACTGCTTTTCATCAATCGGCAAATGGGCAAATTGAGGGTTGGAACAAAATAATCGCTAATATTATTTCAGGAAAGGATAAGGAAGAGGCATGGGATAGTGTTTTGGCTTATGGGGTTTTCGCTTATAATACTTCCATCCATTCCAGCACACAACAAAGTCCGTTCTTCACACTTCACATTCGGGAAGCGAGGCTTCCCACTGACCTATTTTTAAGGAGAGACGAGGTGCAAGAAGCGGGCGACTTTTCTTGGTTTACAGAAAACAGAATGAAGAAGGCACAGTCGGCATGGGAAGGAGTGACGAAGGAGATTGAGCGAGCACAGGCAGAAAAGAAGAAGTCGAATGATGCTATAAGGCGAGCCGAAGAACGATCATTCCATGTGGGAGAATTGGTGTTGGCACTGAAAGAAGGGGGAGACAAGGACAAGTTCCGTGCCAGATGGGCCGGTCCATTTCGAGTGGTCGGAGTGGACGAGACCAGATCAAATGTGCTATTGAGAGAGCTGGAGGGAGAGAGAGTGAAGAAGGTGCACATGGAGAAAGTCAAACATTTCACAGAGGCATGTGTGCTACCATTGCGACCGGCGGATGCACCATTGAGACAGTTTTTGTATGATGCGAATCTCGAGGAGTCGGAAGAGGACGAGCAAGAAGACGCAACAGCCAAAGAAGTGAAAAAACCCGAACTGATGAGGAACAAACGGAAGGCCGGAGGATTAGAGGAGGAAGAAGAAACGGAGGATGAGGAAGATGTACAAGCAGTGTCGGAAGTGGTCTTCGTCGAAAGAGAAGTGGTGCTGAACCCGAGAAGGGATGGAGATGAAAGTGAGGAAGAGGAGGCAGAAGATGAGGAAGAACAAGGGGAAGAGGAGACGGAAGTGGAGGTTGACGGAGTAAGCATGTTTGCTGTGGTTAGGTGGGACGAGGAAAGGCCAAAGGTGTCGCTTTTCCCAAAAAGACTGATGAAGGACACGTGGGAACGGCGCACATCGAATTTGCCGATACGGGAAGGAAGCATGACGCTGCGCGACTACGTGTGGTGGAAATGGAAGGACGAGTGGTTGAAGATCTACGTGACTGATGAAGTGGAAATGCTTGTATTGGGAGAGGATGAAATGATGAGCCTGATGAATGAATGGGAGACCGGAAGAAATGAAGAAAACAAACTATACTTTTGGCAGTGCCATGAAGAAAGAACGGAAGAAGGCATGAGGATTTGGGAAGAGCGGATGGTGCCAAGATTCGAAGTCGAAAAGAAGAAAAATCGCCAAATGAGAGAGGAATGGTTGGCGAATATGAATGGAAGCGAACGGAAGTTAGAAGCGGAAATAAGAGTGGACGGAAGGGCTTATTTGGCGGTGTTGGAGACGGAGGAAGGAGTGCTTGATGTCTCAGTAATTCCGAGTTCTCATGTGAGGGAGGACTGGTTGGTGGAGAGTACTCCAATGTGCTGGAAGGAGGAAGAAGACGAAGGCCGATGTGTGGTAATGAAGGTAAGAGAGGAGCATGTGACATTTCAGATAGTGGATCAAGCGAATAGAATTGTTTTGGGATCGGATGCGTTGAAGAGATTGAGTTGGCAGCTGCCAATAAAGAAGAGAAAGTGCGTGGGCAGAGGACGTGAGCGATTAATTTACTGGAAATGGGCAGAAAGAGGACATAGAGAGAGAGGAAGGTACATACAGGAAGCACCATCATTCTCAGTAAGTAAGCTTAAGAAGAAGAAGGTGAGAGAGGAAGATGAAGCGAGAAGCGAGGAAGAGACGGAGGTGGATGAGGAGAGAAAGGGAGCGAGAGCAACATCGATAGCAGTGATACTTCGGGAGCAATATGACTCAGAAGATGAATTTTACTATGATTTGCCAGGAGAAAGCTGTGAAGAGAGCGTAGAAGACGAAGAAAATGAAATATTAGAGTTGGAAGACGAGAGCAGAAGAGCGGAAGGACTGAATCAGCTGGCAGTTGAACCATGGAGCAGATCATGCCTGACGACAACGGTTTTGTCTGGAAGGAAGAGAGGAGCCGAAAAAGAGAAGAGGCCGAAGGGAATTGAAAAGAGAATCGATTTGTTTTTTGAAGGACTCTCTCGAACAGTGGATGTGAAGATAGTGAAGCTGGCGCAGAAAACAGTTTTGTACCCCAGTGGGTGGACGGAAGCCGGATGGGACATAAGAAAAGGCCGACCGGTGACTGTTGGTGGAGAGGAGTTGAAGGAGTATATTATGGCCAAGTGGGAGAGAGAGTGGATAAAAGTATACCCGTCGGCGAGGGTATCAACAGTGATCTGTGATGAAGAGGTATGGGAAGGCATCAGAAGAATGAAGGGAGCGGCGATTCTGCACATTAGAAAGAGGAAGGATGCCCGTGGGCAATGGCAAAGACTCAGAAGTATTTTGGAAGAAAATGCAACGGAGTGGACAAAAAAATCAAGTGAATGTAAGCCACCTGCCATAATTGATGCGAAGCAGCAACATTGGTCGGGTAAGGCGCAAACTGTGCGGACAGAAGTGAGCATTGAGCGGAAAGAGGCCAGAAAGTTGGGGCGATATGCAAGGGAAGAAGCTGGCGATCAGTCGGAGTCTCTACCGAAAGCAGATGGTTCAGCTGGAAAGGAACAACATCGTACTCGGTGCTTTAAAAACAACAACGACCAGGGCCGGACAACGGGTATGGAGATGAGGAGCAGCAGTCGGGGTGCGAGATCAGGCCAAGAGCGAAGGAGTAGCTGTCTGGAGAAAGAGATTGGGATGCAGAACGGTGAAATTGGCAGTCCGAAAAGTACTACCTCGAGACAATGCGAAGCAACGGGCGCAAGGGATCAGAAGGCGGAGCCAAATTACCCAAGCAGCAGCGCATAAGAGAGTCGAGAGTCAGTCTGAAATCATATTTGTAATTAGGCAAGTGTATATACATTGCACACATTCGAATGGAAAATGTTAATTAATTTTTGCATTTTGTAAATTACTACTATTGGCATCTCATATAAAAACAAAAACAAAAAAAAAACAAAAAAAATAATAATAAAAAAAAATACACATAAATCAAACATAAAACACATTATGATGCCACATTGTCATTTTATGCCTTACTTTTACATGTATATGAAACATTTTTTTTGTATTTGCCCTAAGCGAATTGATGTTAAGAATTTTTTTTTCAGTCATGTTTCATTTGAAAATTTTTGTACCTACAATTTATAAAGGGGCTGTACAATCAAATTTAAATTTAAATACAAAAAATCCTCTCATAACAACGGAAAATCTACCCGGCCTTCATTGCTGCTCATCAATGCATCCTGCACCAGATCACATCGTGTCAAAGCAAACAGAGGACACACTGATCATCAGGAGCCACAGACACAAATTGACTTCAACTCCAAACAGGAAAAGAAATGAAAAATGAAGTTTACCACCTGCTGGAGTTTAGAAGAGCCATTGGACACCACAAGCAGTACAAGGTGTGCGGTTCAAGCCCTTCACGGCACATCGCACGGCACGGCGCATAGGACAACAGCCGGATGCCGAAAGCACCTGCAGACACCAAGCAATAAAAGTCGTACAACAACAATTTGGAAAAAGGAGATAAACAACATGTACGACGAACAAATGAGAGGACAAAATATTATTTTTTGCAAAAATGGGTTGTACAGCCATAGAATGTATTATAGCCCGTTTGCCAGTTGTTCGTGTAAGAATGATTGGAGGAGTCTCTCCTTCCTTTTACCCGCACTGCACCAATCAATGATTTGCCCTAAGCTATTCCGTCCAAAAGCAATATACCCAATGCTGAACCCACACTGTTATATTCACTCCTCCACATAGATCTACGCCTACGTCGCAGTCTCTGTTCTCTATATTATCTCTCTGCTCGTTGCTGTATGTCTCTCGCATTTTTGTGGACGGGGGCGTCCACCTATGAAGGGTAGGAGTGAGACGGAGTTCGTTTATTTGTAGTTAGTAGCTTCTGATCGATGAATGTATTTTGTGACCACTGATCACTCATTGTATTTTTTGCCTTCGCCGACGGCTCTTTTAAAGTCCCTCCTTCGTTAGGGACAATGGTTCACTCCCGACCTTTGTCTCCAATTGTCACCCTCCCCCAATCCCCGGATAAAGGATTATTTGTCCAGCTCAATTGGGGGTGGGTCGGGTGATCCGGGTGACCTCTGGGCACGGAGCCCGATAACCATCGGATTGGACAGCGCGCGTCCATCTCACCGAAAAATGCCATTTTCTGGGGTATTTTCCGATTTTTTTTCCGAAAAATGCCATTTTCGTGGGTGTATTTTCCGATTTTTTCGCCAAAAAATGCCAAAATATGAACAATATGCCCAAAAATTCCAAAATATGCAAATATGCACGAAAATCCGAAAATATGCAAAAATATGCAAATAGAAGT
>JAEHOM010000323.1:0-13058 GCA_016433075.1 Hoplolaimus columbus | reverse complement strand
CATCAAAGCCCAAAAGGGGAACCAAAGGTTCGAGCAGTCTGCTTCCATCGTAAAATGTGTGCACTCCAGGCATGTTCGCCCCCTGTTGTTTAATAAGAGTCCGCCTCTTTATGAGGTGAAGGAATGAATGATGAAGCAAAGACTGCTGAAAAAGGGGGCACTGGTGAATGGAATGGATGGATGGATGGACGGAAGAAGTCAGTTGAAAATGATTGAAATAGAAAGAAAACAAGAAACGAGGGAAGAAGAGTTATCGTTGGTTGGTGTGATGGAGGGAGAAAGGGCGGCCATGAAGGACTACTTTTAACTGATCAATGATCAGGAAGGTGAAGGTGTTGGTGTTGGCAACATTCTTTGCAAGAAAAAGGTCACAATGTCAATGTGTATGTTACTATGTGACTCCCTCCATTTCTTTGTTGTTTGTTATTGTTATCCATCCCGCCGGCCGGTCCCAGTCAGTGCTTGGTTTATTTATAAATCACATATGAATGAATGTATTTACTCGCTATATTTTTTACTTACTCATTCACCATCCATCATCAAACGTACATCGCCACCGGCCACTATGTTATGTAAATAATTTTTTTGCTCATTCATACATACAGATTTTCAGATACTGACTGATATTTATATATATTGGATGGAGCAGTAATAATCTATCTTTTTGCGTGGCTGCTTGCTGACAATGTTTTTTCTTTCTTTGATGAATACCAATGTTCACCAACATTCGCGGACTAAAAATGAATTCAAATCGGCGTTGACAGCTCTTTCCTCAATAGGTTCGTTTTTTGAACTATGAATGTGATGAAGAAAAACATAACTATGTAAACAAAACAAAATTTGGGCATTCTGGTGCTTATTAAGGTCATGCCTGCTCCTCTCACTAATTCCGACACTAAACCTAAACAGACTTCTCTCCTATTTTATGCCTGGCGGCATCTGTGCTTACTTACCTGCCTTACTTCGTTACTTATTTTAGTTTTGAATAACTTAATTGTCCAAAACTTAATCCGTTATTAACTCGTCGTTTTCTTTTTTTTTCTGTTCAATTTTCAACTCACAATCAGCAGATAACCACCGACAATTGCGCAACATGTGGCGCCGGTTGTTGTTGTTGTTGATGTGCAGAACACACGTGCACATAAATTTATTGTTCGTTTTGCAAAGAGAGGACGAGGGCGATGGGTGCACAAGGCAGCAGTGGGCAGACAAACAGTAAACAAGTCTTATTATGGTCTTATGGACGGGGGCGGGGAATGGAGGGGCCGAGGGCGGAGGAGGTAATGTTCGAGGCATATTTATAGGATATTTTGAGGTCTCTAGAGGTTTGAGGTCTGAGGTCTAGGTCGGTTCTAGATTTTTAGTGTGCACTTACTGACTTAAATGTAAATTTAAATTTTTCTAATGTGCGCTGGGCAAGATCAAACACAAACTAAACATTTAAATTTTTAAATGAGTAATTAAAGCGAAATTTTCAACATTTACTTTGTTTTCTCGTTCAAATACCCTTTAAATACCACACATACCAAAATTTCCATCGATCCTTTTTTCTTCTTTAAATGGAATAATTTGAATCCTGATCTTGCTCACACTAGAGTAAGTACACTGAAGAAAAAAGGTGCAAAAAAGGCGAGGCTGGGTTTAGACGCAAAACTTGGCGCATGGATTACTGACGAATAGGTTTTGCAACAACAACAGAGTAATGTCAAAAGAGAAGGAAGCAGTGCGGAAGGGATTTGAGGAAAACTAATTGCCGATGACCTCTTTGCTCGCGCCAGTTCCAAGCAGCGCTAGAGGAGTAGAGGAATGGAGTCGAGTTTGAAGACAGTCGCTTGGGGGCGGGAGAGATCACTCCACCTACCACCCACTGCCCCTTTTTGCAGTCCAACGCCCAATTCTTTTCCGACTGAGGACTGAATGTCTTTCTAATAGTCGCCCCCATGTCGTCCTTATCAGTTTTGGGCTGTTAGAGGAATTTTGAAACGGGAGGGAAGGGTGTCATTGTCATCTGCTCCTTCGTCACTCCGTTTCCCTCCTTTTTTCTCTCAAAATGGATAACCGCCTCTACGCCTTGACAGTCCGTGCCATTCTGCATGAGCATCCGCATCACCACCCGCCTGCGCCGTCCGCCTCTCCTTCCGCGCCACTTCCGTCGTCGATGAAGAAGTTTTCGGTGCGAAAAAAGGCCACAAAGAAGGGCATTCGCCGAAATTCGGCTCGTCGGTCGTCCGGATCCGTTTGCTGCGGCGGTTCGGCTTCCGTTCCGCGCAGGCAAAGTTTGGAACTTGCGGACAAGTTGAGGCAACTGATCGGCGGAGTCAGAGACCAGCAACATTTGTGTGTGCTGCGCGAGAATGAACATTGTGTCAGTTGGGGTGGACACAGACTCGGGTCCGGACCAAGTCATTAGGGATGCCTTCAGGTGGAATTCGTGATGGAATGCAGGATCCATTGCCCGGAAGACCGAGACAGCGTGTACGCACTGCAAATCCTGAGAAGTGACGCTGCGGCGAGCCGTCCCGAACAATATCGGTTGTCCGCAAGTTCGATGGGGCAGCCTGAAATGGCCGAAATGTCTGTTGGAAAGGGGTGGGGGGGGGGGGTGGAACCGTTTAGCAAAGGATTTAGTATTTTTTGTTTTTTAGAAAACTGTCCTATGGACGCTGTTCCATGCTCCGACTGACTTCACTTGGACGCCAGCGCAGTGTAACGCCTCCGCCAGCACCCACAGCCACTTCATCCGCCTCACCATCCACCGTTGGCTCTTCCGGTTCCAACAGTGCACGAGGCTATTTTGGCACCCGAGCAATGACCAGTTCCTTTCTGCGTAGGTACTACCCTGGCATTATGACGAGATGTTTATTCGCCAAATTTGAATTTTTATTTTTTTGGATGGACTCGGAACAACAATGTCCAACAACAACAGCAGCATGTACTGACTGTTCGACTGTGGGAAGTGTCGACCAACGAACAACATCAGTTGGCCATCCCAGGAACATCGCCTCAGGCCATGTTCATATTTGCACTTAAGGCATATTTGAGCCATTTTTGTGTTTTAATCTTAAAGTTATGGCCTTTTCAGAAGCGTATTCTGAATTGCGATGGCGCTGAAGAAGCCTTTCAGCCCATTGAACTGTTCGAGTTCGCCGCCATACTTCGCTCTCTGAAGACCGCTTTCTTGCGGAGAATGGAGAAGCAAAACACGGTGGAAGACGAAGTCAAATTAAACGCCGATGGTGTTGAGCAGGCCAGGAACACCGTCGATGAGGTCAGAAGACGAGTGGCGCGCTTCAACGACTTCTCTCCGCTGTCGGAGGCACTTTTGTAAGGAGAGCCAAATGCCAAAATTCTAAACTCAAAATTACCTGTTAAAGGGACATTGGAGTGGGACTGGAACAGTGCAAGTTTGGATGTTGTTGGATGGACCAAGGAGAGGAGATGGAACAGACGGAAGAGGAGCTGGTGGCCAAAGGAACAATTCGGCAGCACTTCGGCACACTCCAAAGGGCCAGCATCGGATCAGAACATGAACTGAAGGCGGTCAGTGGGCTCACTTGGGTTTGGGTTACCGATTTACGCCCTCACAGGCCATTTTCCTCGCGGAACGCCTGGTGGAGCTGTTCACTGATCTGGCCGATCAGGCCAGACATCGGCGTCTGTTCTTTCCTTTGCTTAACCTTCAATTATTGGCTTCTCAACCAGCTAGTTTTCGTCGTTTCTCCGACCAATCCAAGTGGGTTTTGACACATATGTAATTGGACCTTCATTTCTGATGCTTTCCATGTTCGGTTTTCAGACCATTGCTCGACCTGGTCCATTTGCCATTGTGGTCCCATCCTGACCTGTCTGGTCTGCCTCCTTCCATCTCCCGTCTCTTCGAGCAGTCCCTGCAACACCAACTCGGCGACTTTGTCCGCAACGAGTTGTCGTCTGCTCAGGACAAAATGGACGCTCAGTGCGACTTGGTCGACCTTTTGCAACTGTTCTTGGCAAAGTTCCATGCCACGTTGGATGCCTTTTTGCGTGATCGCCTCTGGGTGCCTTACACCGACCGAGTGGTGCATTCCATCGACGATCCCGTAAGGGTCTTTTCAAAACTTTAAGAGCTATTCTCAATAATAATAAATAAGCTTTGCACCGCGTGCCGTTCCCTGTTGGACCGGTCGGTTGAACGTTTGACTGCTCGCAGGCCCACTGACCAGCAGCTTGTGGCCTTCACCAAGTGCTCAATGCGCTTGTTCAACGCATTTGCGGAGTTGTCCGAGCTGTGCAGTCAGTTGGGATGGTTTGGTTTTGGTGTATCTGCTGATGAGGTCAAAAATCAGTTGCTTAGTTTATGTTCAGTGACGATTGTGCCCTGCACCAGTTTGAGCCTTGGTTCGAGCGCTCAGCTGTGTTCTGGTCTGGCGCCTGGCGCACCGTCTACCTGGAATTTATCCGGAAGGTAAATAACTGTAACCTACCGTATCTATCGTATTCACCACCGTAAGTGTGTTGATCACCAGTCGTCCGCTGCTTCGTCGTCATCGGCTGATTCGGGTATTTCGTCTCCGTGCTCCGTCGACTGTTCTCCGTTCCCGCCTCGGGGCAGTCGCCACTTTGTGCTGTCTGACTTCCGAATGGTCAACACCAACGGCGGTGAGCTCCATGAAGCCACCGTGAACAGTTTGGCCTTTTGCAAGGCTTTGTGTGACGATGTTCTTCGCCTGAAGGCACGGCATCGGAGCATCGTGATGCTCAGTACTCTGCAGGCTGCTGCGGTCAGTTATTTTGATTATTTTGAGAAGAGCTTCTTGTTCTTGTATACAAAAAAAAACCCCCGGGGAGGGGATCGGCAGGAAAAAATATCAAAACGTATCGTATCAGGAAGAGATCAGCAAGGGAGGCATAAGAGCATATATCGGGAGGCATATATCGTAAGGACGTTTGGTTGACCCCATCCCACCTACTATTTTATGTACTTTTGTTCTTCTTTAGATTTTGTCCGATTGTTTGGACTGTTTCGCAAGTCGTCTGCTCCGTCAGCTGCGAAGAAGTCCGCCCGGGTTCATGGATTTGGTCCGCGCTGCGAATGGGATCGAGCACGCGAGTGTGTATCTGGCACAGAACATTGACCGCTTTCTGGAAATCCGCCGCCTGGAGGAGCCGGAGATGACCAGCATCCATCGGTTGGTCGGATCGGCAAGGAAGGTGAGCCTTCTGATCATGCCAGGGGAGGACAAGATTTCGTTTTCGAAATTTTGAAAATTGAAATCGATTTCGAAATTCGAAATTACAACTCGAAATTGAATTTTTTGGCAAAGTGCAATATTAGAGAACAAATTTAAAATGACTTTGTGTACAGAGCCCTACGTCGTTCTTTCAATACAGAAATATTAAGATTCAGTTCATCATAAAATGCAGTTTACGTTCGCTAATAAACATTAAAAATTTGGGAATGGAAATTTTCCGAAAACCGATCTTTTTCGAGTTTTCATTCCATTTCAATATCGATTTTATAAAATATTGGTTTCAAGAACTTTTTCATTCCCCAATTCTGGGATATGATGCATTTGCAAGCAACCAACTTGTTGCAGAGGTGTCGCAGGATTGCTGACCAACTCATCGACAGTCTGTGCGAGTCGCGCATCGCAAGCCTGGCCCGTTGTTGCGCTCTGCTCACGCGCAGTTCGCCTACCGGCACCGAGCTGATCCGTCGCATAATTCCCGCGGCTGCGAATGTGTCGCCCGGCGACCAATTGCTCCAATGCATTGACAGGTTGTGCGCACGATTGCACTCCGCTTTGTTGCCACGACTGTTCGCCACCGCTCGACTGGTTCTTTGGCGCATAGTGCGACTCATTTTGGAGGGTCAACTCCAGGGCGGACAATGCGCGGAGTACTACAAGAACGTGGAGGTCAGGCGATCAGTGATCTTAAGAAAGACTTTCTGGATTGGCTTTCCTGAAGAGTGCCGTGGAGTCAGTGTGCCACATTCTTCAGCTGAATTGGTCCGAGGAGCACAACAGTTTTGCACATTTCTTCAGGCAATGATGCCTTAAGGCACAAAAAGTTTAAGGTCTTCGTCGTCGTCTGCACGCGAACAAGCTGAGCACCACGGAGCTGATCCTGCAGTACTACGCTCACCTGGCGGATCTGACGCTGGCGGACGAGCGGCCTAGCGGAGCGCGCATTTGTCTCCGGGCCGGCTACATCCAAACAACGGGTCAGCAAATCCTGGTGCAGGTGCACGGTACGAGGAGTCTGGAGTCTGTCTGGATTCGGATCTGTTATTGGAAGTTAAGTGTTGTGCGCATATGATGTGCCCGCCCTGGACAGGCTCAGCCACTCCTCGGACCCGTATCTGAGGCTTGAACTGCTCCCGCGCTGCCTGTTCCCGCTCGCCCAGTTCCCGGCCCAGACAACGGAGACCAGGCAAAACGCACAATGTTGAAAGACGCCGATTTGAGCTGTTCAGGTATCAGACGCTGAACCCGCGATGGAATCAACTGATCCAACTGTACAGCGTTTGATTCAATGAACTTGACAGTCAGATCCCCCCTCCCCCGAACAGTGCACTGCCCGAACATTTGTTCTTCACCAACGGCTGTTGCCTGTGTCTGACCGTGCTCGACCTGGACTCGCTCTCCTACAACGACCTTGCCGGCCAGGCCTTCCTGCCGTTGGCTCGCCTTAGTCGTGTGCGTGAACTCGGCATGCGTTACCTGCCCGTGTCACCGTGGGTGCTCCCACTGCGGATGCCTAGCGCGGAACAACATCAGATCGAATGCTTTCGCGTGAGGGAAAAAGATGTGATCAAACACAATCGATCGATAATTGATCAGATTCTGGAGCAACGTGCTCGCAGGGGCGACTCGACTGCGAGCGAGATGGCCGCCTACGAGAAGTACCTGCGCGACTACCGCGTCTTGCCCCCGAGCGCGGAAGATGACAAGGAGTGGACGCTTCGCAGTGGACTGCCCGCACTGATGCGTCAGGGACGCGAACAGTTGGAGAGACTGGTGATGGCCAGCGGGTGGACCAATCGATAAGGAAGGATCTTGTCAAATTTTCCATAATTTTGATTTTTTTCTCTGGAATTTATAGTCAAGTCTTTAATTTCTACCGATTTAAAATTACCTATATAGCGTAATCTTCACAATTATTCGTTTTTGTTTTTCAAATATCCACCTTTTTTGCATCGATAAATAATAAACAAAAAAATAATGTGAGTGGGTGAGTGAGTGAGTGCATGGTTCACAGGAACCTGTTCAGTCTGATCATTCTTGATCGTCCATCGTCTCAATCAGTATCTGACTCCTGCGGACGCGTTCATGCCCGCGTCCTGGTTGTCAAAATACATTGTGGACGGTTGCAGCTGACGTGGTTTGCGATGCGCGGCGCTGCTCGCGGACACAGTGCTCTCTCGTTGGCCAATGGCCCATTCCAAACTCGTCTGTGGCCAAATGAACACAATGTCCCGGTATTTGACGTTCTGCAACAGCTCCTGGGCCAAACTGCGTCCCTGGAGCTCGGCCTGCTCGTACCAATGATGGCGGATTGCTAGAGGGGGAGGGCGGGAATTTCGATGGGATTTTCCGGGATTATCATTCACAAATTTCACCTCCGTACTGGTCTCGCACGCTGATTTTCACCTTGGCGAATTCAATGTCCGAAAAGCGGATCAGCAGTGTTGGACGCTGACACTGGGACAGCAATTGCTCGGCCTCCTCCTTGCCGCAGAAGCCAAGAATCAGGCTAAGAATTGATCAATCAAGTCTATGTTTTTGATGCTCAGAATTCCCCGGAAATCCACCTGCCCTATTCCCCCAACTCTCCAATCGTCTCACCCACCCGTCGTTCCACATCTGCAAAAAGTGCTTGTTGACCATCTCGGCCAACTTGAAGAACCACTCGTAGAAGGGAACCAGCTTCCACTCGCCATCCGTCGCCGTCTGTCCTGTTGGGTTCAGCGACGGAGTGTTCCTCAACGGAGTCTGTGCGCCCACGCTCTCGCGACCTCCCGCAGCAGCCGCTGGCTTGACTTTTGCCACACAGAATTCTTCTGCCGCCGGCATCTGATCAGATGGGAGGCGAATGGATGATTACCATCGCGGATCAAGTAATTGTTTGCTTCAATTTTAACTGCAAGCTGGCTACGCCACAAAGGTTAAAAATTAATTTTATTCAAAAAGAAGCCGATTTTTTGGTTGAGTTTACTCCGAAAAGCTTCAAAAAAACGCATTTTTGAGTAAGAATAGCCTCTTTCAGCCAAAAATGGTGTCGGCGAAAAATGTTTCGACATCCTTCGTACCCCCTCCCCATCACCTAAAAATTTTTCTGGTTACGCACTTGCTCATCAGAAGTCGTCCTTATTCTCTTCTTACCCTGAGGAAATTGTCCACCCGAATCAGCCCATCTGCGTTCGGCTTCAGCCTGTTCAGCAAATGCTGTCGAGAGACAGCGGAGAAAGGGCGCGGTTGGTGCACCCCGATCGGATCTGTGGACCGTTGCGGGATCTCCAACAGGGCCTGAACTCACTCATTGTCAAGGATGTCCAGGCACAGCTCCCAAACCTGGAACTTCATCTCCAGTGCGTTCAGCATCTCATTCCCGTTCACCGCCATCGGCAATTCGCCGTCTGGTCGGCATACGAAGTCCGCAAATGAGCGCTCCATGAACAGCTTGGCCTCCACGTCCGCCTTGGGACCAACGAGGATGGCGAACGGCAGCGACACCTTTCAAATGACCCTTTTGGTGTTAAATCGTTTCAAAGCACGCCAAAAAACCTTTTTGCCGACAAGGTCAATCCCGTGCTTTTCCGTCTTCAGCAACAACTTCAAAAAAGAAGAAGCAACGTGCCGAAGTTTGGTAGTAAACCCACAGTATAGCACAGATGGTAACGCTTCTGGGCCACCGACTCTCGGCGCAACTGCTCCTTTTTGGACACGCGCTGAACAGTTAAAGATCATCACCTTTGCCATAAGGACAATAGTGACCATGTCGTCGAATTTGGCCACCAATGCCTGTCCGACGGGCACATCCATGCCGCCACCCTCGGCCATACCTGAACCGCCCAGCTCAATGATGTTTTTCAGCAAAGAAACAGATGGTTCCACCACGAACTCCTCGTGGTCTTTCCTGAACTCCAAAAAGTAAGTGTTTTTTTTCGAAAAAACTTCTTACACTTCATGGTACGCATTGCTACGCAGTCGCTTGGCGGTTTCGTCCGTGATCAGATGGCACTGCACCTGCACGTTCTCAGCCGAACGACCCAACCCAAACGCTCTGCCGCCGAGCATCCTTCAGCAGCAGAAGGGTCGTCCTATTCAGCAATTTGAAAGATTACCGTAACTCCGTGTTGAACCAGAAGCGGCTCCGGCGATGATTTTCCGCCTCGCCGCACTTCACCACCACTGCGGGCGGCTGCCGGGACACGATGATGGAGTAGAAGAGGAACAAGTGGGCCAACTGGCGAACTTGCTGCTGTTGCTGCTCGAAGCCCACATTTGGGTATTCCGCAATCAAATAACCAAGGCCGCTGAGGCTCTGCTCCAACAGCTCGCCAAAATATTCGAACCTAAAAAGCTGTAATTTGCGTGAAAACTCCACAAAAATGCTCATCCCATGCTTTTCATATCAAATGCGATGCATTGATAAAGCTAATCTCTAATTTAAGCCACTCCTAATTGTAAGGCTTGAATTGTAAACTTTAAACCCTCAGCTTAAATTAGAAAGAAAATTTTCCTGCCAAACAAACTGACTGTGTGTCGATGGAGCTCAGCTGGGAGTAGTTCATCTGCTGAGTCCACTGAGTGGCCACCGACAGCTTTTGCTGCTGTATTGCCCAACCGCACAAGACTTCGCTCATCTGTTTGGGTTTGGGAACTGCCCTTCCATTCCCAAAATCTGACTGAACAATTCAGGACCGTAACGAGAAAAAGAATTTTAAGGGAAGAGGGCTATGAACAAATACCTTTTTTATTCGTTGTTTACTCTAAAATGGCTAATTTTTTCTTTAAAGACATTTTTAATTTTTTGAAGCAAAATCGATCCTAAATTCGTTTATTTTTGAATAAAATTAAATTTTGAACTTTTTTAATGATTGCCGGTGCAGATATATAGGCGCTGCCTAGGGAATTTTTGAAATTTTAGACCAATTCTGTTAAGGAAATTGATCAAATTTTGCAAATTTTCAACGAAAATTTCTCCCATGGTCACCGGAAAAAATTAACATGGTTCAGAGGGGTGGAGACTTCAGCTCCACCTCGTTACGCCCTAAAGCAATCAAACCCGTTACCAGGTAGTGTTTTTCGGCCTCCATTGCCATTACCAACTGTTCCCCAGCGACCAAAATTCGCCCAATGCACTCGTTCTGCGCACCAACGGGGATTGCACCGGAGAACAAGGCGTCCACGTCGTCCTTGAACGACTGATACATCTCAGCGGTCACATTATGGCGCTGCACAAACTCCGGCGAAAGCTGCAAGCTCACGGAGCCTAAACATGTCAAAGTATGAAAATTAGTAACCGTGCCAATGCTTGGACAGAGGAGAGATACTAGTTGGACTTGACTAATTTGACCATTTTTCTGTTTTTATTTGATTAATTTGGACTTGACTGGTTAGAAAAGCGATACCGATAACAAATATGCTCGTTTTGAAATCAAAAGAACCCGATCCGGGAAACTAGGTATTAATTGGGTACAGACTACAGACTCGCTGGTGTCTGCACAGATGTGGTCGGGGACACTTTTGCATGTACTGAAGGCGGCGCCAGGGTCTGCTCCATAACCATTTCCATCGGCTGACATTGGTAAAAGTCCATGGACGGATGGTTCAGCTGCTGCTGCTGTTCTTGGAACATCTCGAACTTGTTCGCTTTCGCAAGTTCCACAGTACGAGGGGAAAGGGAAGAGGCAAGAGAAGGGAGTGATTGAACGCGAATGGGTGTGATGCGCGAAAAAATCGAAGAGCCCCGAGGCAGCGAAGAAAGAAGTGAATGACTCTGTCAATTGATTGGAAATGACGCGCTGTGGGCAAAGAACCAGTCCCGAGTCCCAACTCTGCTGGCTGTTATGTCAGCAACTCCTCCTCCTTAAGGTCGCGCGACCCCGCGCGGAGAGGGGAACGGGGGGCAAAATTATAATGGGCGAAGGCGATGGGCGTTGGTTCACCATCTTCAAATTTGGCGCTTTTTTCGTTTCCTTCGACTCCCACCAGCAATGGACTGGGCTTCATTCTCGACTCTCGAGAGACACTCACTTCTCCCCTTTTTGTTCCCTCAAATTGCACTCGCGATGTGTCCCTCCCCTTCAGATCTCAACAAATTAATAGGCGAAGAAAGTGAGTTTAACTGATGTGCGCGGAGAACAGCAAGGACATACCTAAATAGAAAATACGGAAATGCGAAAAATAAAATGAAACATTGCGACCTTATTTTCGCTTTTACAACGCAGCCGCGCAGAGAAAAAAGTCAAACTGTACAGACAAAGGAAGGGTAAATGCTCATTTTGTGGGTTTTAACGATTTGTGGTTTTTAGAGTGTCCACTTGTGGAGAGGTGGGGAAAAATATGTACAAAGGACAGCAGACATACATACATATCATCTTATCTCATCAGCAGCGGATAACACACTCCGGTCAGTGCGCATATCTTGTCCACATAGTTGCCGACTCGGGTGAATCGGGCCAGCTGTGTGGTGGAACAGGACGGGAGGGACTGACTGACTGAATGCGGAAGTGTTCCGCCTCTTAACTGACCTCATCCGCGCCGCACTGCCGAGAGCCAAAGGAAGTGATGCCGACCAGCTCGACGCGTTGTGGTGTCGTCACAACATCGACCGCCGCTGCCTTCTTCTTCTGCTGTTGCTGCTGGACCAGCTCGCCCTCGTCCGCCCGCTTCACCTTGTTCAGCAGTCTGACGATCTCTTCGCCCAGTCGCACTATCTCGTGCTCCATCTCCGCCGGAGACGGCAGCGCGTCCCGTTGCTGCTTGCTCGAAGAAGGCCATTGGCGCATCAGTTCTAACTCACGCACAACCAGCGGAGAACGCAGCACATGGCGCGCATTGGCCGTGGCTCTGCGCTTCCCCTTACGAATTGCCTTCCGATGACTTCTGGGCGCTGCTCGTTCAGTGGCCGCCTGCACTTCCGCTTGGACGACTTTGCTCGCGTGTTGGCGTGTGTCGTTCAGCATGGGAGAATGCGCCACAATTTGTTTTGATTCGCTTGTCACGACAGTTTTGTTGGTGTTATGTCCAGCAGATAACGCCGATTCGGACATAGAACTTATCGGGACTGCCACATCGGCTGTGGGACGCCTTCTTTCCATTCCGGAACCACTATCGCCCTGTGAGAAAAAAGTGTAAGCGGAATTCCGGGGTCGCAGCTCCCAAGATATGTTAGATTTTCATTTTCCTAGATGTACTCGGTATGCTTCTACTAGTAAACTACTCGGTTTCAAACCCATACTCACGTGACACGTCCGCGCCGATTTGTAATCCTTTGGGTCCAATGCTTTCGCGCAAAGATAGTCGCTGACATTGGTCGGCATATTGTCCATCCAGGGACGGCCCT
Source organism: Hoplolaimus columbus (assembly GCA_016433075.1). Taxonomy (NCBI): domain Eukaryota; kingdom Metazoa; phylum Nematoda; class Chromadorea; order Rhabditida; family Hoplolaimidae; genus Hoplolaimus; species Hoplolaimus columbus. The sequence continues at coordinate 503 of JAEHOM010000323.1, read as the reverse complement.
AAAGAGCAAATGGTATTAGCTTCTCTTGAGGACCAGAATGGACCGACTACCTTGCACTCCGCGTCATGGCGCATCGGGATCTTCCGGATCAATGGATCGCCCTTGTGAAAGGCTGGAAAAAGACCAACCATTATAGTCAACCAGTCAACTCACCGTCCTTGCGTCCCCAACTGGTAACGGTAAGCACTTCTTCAAAATTCGAATTATGCAAAATCAAATTCTCCAAGAAAATTGGTTTTTGGGTGTGGAACTTTACCTCCGTCCGAAAGCCGCTGCATATTGTGTGGAGATGGCAAACAGATTGGTTGCACTCGTGCAGAGAAAGTAATGGGCTCCTGCAATACCACAATGGCCCAATCATGGCCCCGAACGCAGTCTGCAAAAAGGCCAAATTCCGTTGAGAGAGGGTCCAGTCACCATCACAACTAAGAGCAGAGCAGAACGTAATGAAACCGGGTCTGCAAAGTTAAGGCATCGAAGCGATTTGTCTGAGATTTATTAGG
>JAEHOM010000322.1:0-13086 GCA_016433075.1 Hoplolaimus columbus | reverse complement strand
ATACTCGTCGATGGGGTGGACATCACCAGTGTCGGGTTGCACGATCTGCGCGAAGCATTGACCATCATTCCACAGGTTATTTTTTGATCGCATTCAAGTACGATCTGATCAAGCACGATCTGCATAGGATCCAGTGCTGTTTTGCGGCAGTCTTCGCTCAAACTTGGACCCCTTTGATGAGTACTCGGACGCCCAAATCTGGGATGGGCTGGAGAAGGCACATCTCAAGGAGACGGTGTCCGGTTTGAAGGACCAGTTGAGCTACGAGGTGGCTGAAGGCGGCTCCAATCTGAGGTCAATACATCGATATTTTTGCAACTTATAAGAATTGGTTGAACGGCATTTCGTCATTTATACATAAAATTGTCTTCAAGCCGAAGTTTAGGTTTAGGGTTTAGAAAGATGGGCAAAGAGGGGTCTGATCACCATCATGCATAACAGAGGTTTCGGGCAGGGGAATCATGCAAAATCAAAAAATTTATCAGCAAATAAAAAGCGGAAAGTTATTGGGCAACAGTGTAAAAATTCATATAATTCCACAAATTTTCGGGAAATTTTCAAATTTTTAACGGATTATATGAATTTTCATGATGTTACATTTATGTAAAGCCTCCTTTTACAGTTATTTTTTGGGGGACCATGCAAGATCCGAATTCATCTTCCCTTACTCACCCTATGAGCTTATTAAGTTTTCTGAAATATGGACTGCAATTTATAGACTTATCCTTAAGGATTTGGGGTTTTTTTTTTTGCTAAAACTCAATTTTATGACAAAATTTTGTATTTTCCATTGATGAGTGACAAAAAATTAACCTTTAGTGTGGGCCAACGTCAGTTGGTCTGTTTGGCGCGTGCTCTGTTGCGGCACCGGACGCGCATTTTGGTGCTGGACGAAGCAACCGCGGCGGTGGACGCGGACACGGACGCGCGCATTCAGGCATCCATCCGCACGCACTTTGAACAGTGCACTGTGCTTACAATTGCGCATCGGCTTCACACAATCCTGGACTATGATCGTGTGCTGGTCATGGACGGCGGACGGATGGTCGAGCTGGACACGCCTCGCGCACTGCTGGCCAACGCGCAGTCACATTTCGCGCGAATGGCTAAACAGGCCGGCGTGATAGTGGATCAACAGCAACAACAGCAAGAATAATGATGAGGTGGAAAGGTAACATAACACATTTACAGGTGTCCAGCCCCTCCCTTAACTTCAAAATTTCTTGCGTGACCATCCAAATTTTGATGTTCAGGAGCTCCATCTCTATGCGATACCCAAAATCTCGTTTTTTTTTAAATTTCACTTTTTGCTTAATTTTTTAAAATTTTGCGGTAACTTGGGAGTGCGGGAGCATAGACACCTGTGCCGACGATAGTGTTCCCACTTATTATATTTCCATAGGTCCAATTGATCATCAACCAAATAGTCCATTTTCAAATTTGATCATTTTCCAACTTCGCAAATGTCCTCTTGTTCATCTACGGGATCTGACAACTGACCGATTTTAACAGTTCCTTACAATCAACCTGTGAACCTGTCCATCTCTTTTTACCTGCATTTCCGTGTAATACCTTCATTATCAAGCAACTTTCACGGCCGTGGTCTATTATCATTGTCTTTTTTCTCATCCGCCTTCGCCCGATGTTCACCAACAAGTTGTTCTGTTGCGTTTTCTTCCTCTTTTATTACATCACCACTCACCAATTATTTGTTTTTGTTTTACCTTTTTTTGTAGTTGCCATGACACACATACCTAGATGCTCGTTTGTTTGTTTGTTGTTGATTTTATCTTTTTTTTGGCATAAATCAGATATTTTCTACTCCGGCACACGGGTGGGGGGTCGAGCAGCGAAAAATTCTGGGAGTTGCGCAAAATTTTACAATTTTAGGGGAGGGGGGCTGCCCCGCCTGTGAGGAGAGGGGAGGGGCAAGCTCGAATTTTGCGCGCTTGCTAATTCGCTTTTTATTGTAACTTACTAATAAATTTAATTTTTCGATATTTATGGCACAATGTTTATGGTATGGCACATCACGGGAACCAATGACATCCGACAAACTGACCAATGGCATCTAATAATCTTGATCCCCTAGCACCCACAGTGTCAGTTTGGTCAGTGTCCTGCTGCTGCTGTTTTGGGTACGCACTCACAGTGATGAGTCAGTGTCCCTGTCCCTGTCCACTTTTGCGCAACTGTTGTTGACGGGAGAAGGGTGGTCGGGTCACACATGCTGGGAGGCATCGAATGTGAATGAGCATGCCCCCTCACCTTCTTTAGCCTGCACTCCGCTTTTGAGGGAGGGAGGCCGGGGGGGGGGATCGATTTCGGGGCCGACACTTGTCCGATCGCTGCTCTTAAGAACCTCTCTCCCTCCCAGGCGTCAGTCTTTTCAACTAGTCGAGTCAAACTCAGTGTTCTGAAATCGGATTCCAAAGCCCGAATGCCCTTGAGTTTGAAAAGTTCGATGGTTCTGTTAGGTTTATCATTTCGGATTTTTTTACCACTGTGAATGACAGACCTTTCCTTCCTCACCTTGTTCAGCTTATTTTATGTTGTTGTGTAAGTATATGCAAACAAAACGCATAAATGTGCGATCGAAGCATTGAACGAAGGAAGGAATCAATGGGGGAGGATGTGCACCACCACCTCCCTCCGCCAGTCTCTGCTCCTCCCCCTATTGGCCTTTTCTGTTGTTTGTTGTTTTGTCGCGCCGTCTCTCCCCCTCCCTGCAATTGCTGCTGCTGAAGACGGTTTCATCCTTTCCTTATTCCTTCCTTTTTGATTGCTCATCCTCCTTTTCCGCTGGACGCTGGTCCCCATCCCCAATTGGAACTTTTTGGCCCAAATTGATCGATTTCGTAAAGAAGGAATGGTCTGCTCTTCAAGATCAATTCCAAAGATTCTGCCTTAATTGGCCAGAATCTTATAATTATAGAAGCCCTTCTAGTTCCTCAATTGAGTGTCTGTTATAGTCCCCCGGCACCAACTGACTCCCGACACATTCTTCATGCAAATTTTTTTGACCAAGAAAGCCACGGCGGTGCACAAGCACTTGCCATTGTTGTTCCAAATGTCTTCCGCCCTTACTGCCTTGGTGTTCCTTACCAAAATCAACCTCTTCGCTGCACCACTGCTCGGCTCTGCCGTCCCATCCCCGTACGCTTCTGGTCCAGTCGGCGGAGGCTACGCTTCCAGTCCCGCAGTGGGAGCCTTTGTCTACCGGTGCCCAATTGTGCCGCTCAACTATTTTCCGCAATACGGACTCAATTAGTCAGTGAACAGTCCCATACATTACCAAATGGCCTCAAGATTGTTGTTGTTCAGTTGCGGCACCGGCTCCATCTTCCACTACTACGTGTGCTGTGACTACAATCCGACCGAGTGCTGCCTGCAGCTCGAGACCTGGGTCATGTGCGTATGATACCTTAACCCAGGCTCATCGCCAGAAAAAAAATTCTGAGGTTTTTTTTTTGCTCATCTACCATATTTTCTGGCTAAAAGGCTAATTTTGCACAAATCAATGTTTTTTTAAAACATTTTTTGGATCAAAGACCACACAAAAACCAGGTCCTTCCTGGATAAAATCTATGTTTTTAACCTTTGTTGGTTGGCTATGCCGATAGGAGCCAGCGGAGATTTTAGAATTTTAGCCAAATAATGAATTTCTTCCGTTAAGGAAATTGGTAAAATTCTGTGGATTTCACGGTCTTCGCCACCAAAAAAATTTTTTCCGCGTTCCGGAGAGGATTCTCCCTCTTCCCCTCTGGCTATGGGTCAGACGTCAGACCTGACCATTGTTCCCTGAAAAAACTCCTTCCAGCATTGCATTGATCGTGATCGGCTTGCTCACCTTGCTTGGTTGCTGTGGCTGCTTGGCATTTTGTCTGTTCGCATTACAGAAGCGGTGAAGGAGACGGTTGCGGGCAGTACTCCCTCTCCCTCTGCTGGACACTGTGCTCACTGCCTTTTCTGGATAAAATGTGCTTTACTGTTTTAGCTGCGGAACTGACATTGAAGCTCATCAGCAGCCGGACCTCCCCTTCCCTCTCCCTCCCCGAACAAGTTGTCATCCCCATGAATGGCTCTTTTTGTCGCCGATGCCTATTTGTGTGGTGATGTGAATAGGTTTCCCCCACCCACATCCATCCCAGCGAGGATCATCGTCAGTCACATCTCACCGATCCGGTCCTCCTTTTGAACAGGCACAACTCACCAACACCCCTCGCCACTCCCATTCTGTTTCAACTCCCCCTCCCCTCGCTGTGGCTTTGACCGCGATTCTCGACCTCGCCCGCAATAATGGGCACCCGAAAAAAGGTCGTCGGCGGTGCTTCAATTTAAGAATCGCTGGTGGGAAAATGCAAAAACACGCCATTCAGTAAAGGATGAAAGCTGATCAAACGGGAACAGCAAGGAGGAAAAGGGAGAAAAGCCTATTTGGGAGGTATTTAAACAGTCTTGTCATCGCGATACAGCGACCAGTAACAGCTCAAACTGTAGATGAACACAAAGGGGTTGTACCATGAATGCATAAATACATCATGAAGCTGACCTCCCCCCTTCGCTAATTATGGTGTGATGTGTGACACTTGATGGTGGAAGCTTCCATTGCCCAACTCCCTTCGCTCAAGTGCTCATTGACATCCTTTCCCCTCCGAACAGCTCCTTCCAGCAACAACACCCAAATGACCATCACCAACTTCTTCTGCTGGTCCTCCTCCTCCTCATTTGCGCGCTTTTCGGAAGCCGAGCTTGCCAAGCTGGACCCGCAGCGAGCGGTGCTTTACCGTGAGCTGGCCACAATGCGCCGTTTAGCCTTCCTGGGTGTGTCCGTGTCCACGGTGGCCACTCTGCTGGCTGTCTTCCTCGTTCCATTCCTGTACAACCAGGTCCAGTATGTGCAAAGCATGGCACAGGACGAGCTGGTGTTCTGCCGTATGCGTACAACGAACATTTGGAAAGAGATCGGCAGGACAGAGGTGTGTGATCACTGGTCCTGGAGAATATGTACCGTAGAACCTCTAATAATTACCCTGGGGTAATTATTTTTCAACCCCTCAAAGTCCGGAAGTTTAATAATATGGGTTTCTGTGATTTTTTTCGATCTTTATATACACCATTCGACTCATCTCGAGGAGATAAGAAAGAATATACTATAATTTGTTTGCAACTCGTCTCCAAAGTAGAGGAGGGAATTATTAGAGGTTTTACATAGAGAGCATCCCCAACTGCAGATGGTCCATTTGGGTGCCAAACGGAAGAAGCGGCAACAGGTCATCGTCGAAGAGGCAAAATGTTGTGGCTGCGGCATGGGACGAGCTGGTAAGTCGATGATCGAATTTTGGACCTTTTCATCCTCACTTGCAGGCATTCCCGGACTGCCTGGCACAGATGGGCGTGTAAGCCATCAGCCCTAATAACCAATTTGACTATTTTTATGCATTGAAAGGACGGTCGTGATGGACAGCCAGGGATGCCCGGCATGGACGCGTTGCCCATCGATTTCCCGATGCCCGCTCAACTTCCGCCTCAAGTGAGCCACAGACACAAATCAGTGCAGTCAAATTCCCTCAAGCAATGGTGTTTTGTGTGCGAAGAGGCCGCCCCAGGACCGGTTGGACCGCCGGGAAAAAAGGGGCCGAAGGGCAGAGGTCGTCAGTTTCTTGCCTTGGGGAAATCCATTCGCACTGGCTTTTTTGGATCTTCAGATGGAATTCCCGGTGCTCCGGGTGCAGATGGCATCATCGGCAGGCAAGGAATGATCGGAATACAAGGCCCACCGGGAGCGCCAGGTACCTCCAAGCTGTAGGCGATAAAATGGCACGTCTTTTCAGGGGTGCCAGGCCCTCAAGGCAAACCTGGAGCACCAGGAGAACTGCTGGATATGCCAGGGGGACAGGGACCTCCAGGTAAAATAGCAAATGATTTGTGCATAAAAATTAATTTAAAACTGTAGGACTGCCCGGACCACCTGGATTGCCTGGGGCAGCTGGACTTTCTGGAGAACCGGGAAGACCGGGAGACGATGGACAGGTAATGAATGAATGGTATTTTGATTTTTTTTCTTCCAGACCTCAAATTAATACTGCATTGATTTACAGCCTGGGGAAGTTGGTGACCCCGGACAGCCTGGGAAGAAGGGCGCGGATGGGCAGCCTGGCACGCGGGGAATTAGCGGAAGTCCGGGTGGTTCGGGACGGTGCGAACACTGTCCGGTGAGTTTGGGTGTCCGACAGGGACGGGTGGGCACGAACTCCGTTGAGGTACCGAGAACAGCGCCAGGCTACTGATACCGATGGGCGATGAACGAGGCGGAAGGACGTCCAGCGGATCTGTTGCCCCGATGCGCGTTGTCAGAGAGAGACAGAAAGTGTGCTCCCCCCCCCCCACCTTTTGTCACATATGTGCGCAAGTGCTCAAACACTCACTCTCATACCAAACCATTCGTTCCCTCCCATCTCAATCAATCGAAACCCATTCCGCATAAAAGTTGAAATATAGCAGTTGTGTTTGTTTATGAAGAGTGATAGTGATCCGATGGAGGGGCATATAGGAAAGGGAAAAAAGAAGCTAGGTAACTTTTTAAAATGAAAGAAAAATACAGTAAAACAGAATGCCACAATGAGAAATTGAAGAAGCAAAGTCGATCGCGATCGGGGTGTTGCGCTGTTCCCTCAAAAATGATCACCCTGTTAAATGGAAAAATCGGACCATAACTCAGTTTCAAAAAGTCGAACTTCAAAAGTTTATATACCAAAATGATCCTTAAAAGAAGGCGGATCGATTAATATAAAAATTTACTCGAGGGTACCCCTGGTTTTCGAAAAAATTTCAAAAACATGGATTTTCCCTTATTTCTGTGACTTCTTTAAAATTTTCTCAAAGACCAGGGATGTTTGCGACGGAATTTTTATACCAATCGATTCTCCCTCTTTTAAGGATCACTTCGGTATATAAAATTTTGAAGTTCGACTTTTTGAAACAGAGTTTTGGTCCGATTTTTCCATTTGACAGGGTGATACTTTTTGAGGGAACAGCGCACCACCAGAATTATCACCACTTGCTTTCCGCTGCTAAGATTTTAACCAATTAGGCGGGAAAAAAAACAAAATTTTGGGCAATGACAAGAGTGGAAACATCGAACACTTTGTTGGGTTTGAACACGGATTTTCCCGAGACGTCTTCATTTTGACTCACTCTGATGAGCACACGGCCAAGCTCTGTGCTAGTTTTCGTCATCGCCCTGTCCACTGTCCTCCTCGTCTTCACCGCCATAGTCGCCGTCCTCATCTGTTGGGCACCGAATTAAAATTTAAGGCTCGAAACACAGCTTTATTATCCTAGCATCAATCAAATTAATCAATTTTTTTTTCTCGAAATCATTGGTTTAGATTTGCCCTGTTTTAGGGGAAGTGAAGCCATCATGAAATAGGTCTGAAAATTTTTGTCACGTCAGAAAAATGGCATTTTGAGATTTTATCAAAACTATTTTCAATCTTTTTTATGAGTCGCTCGTCCAATTATTAGTTTCAAAGTCTACATGTATTTGGAAGGCTCACTCACCTGAGCCATCGTCCTCGTAGTCGTAATAGTCCTCGTCCAGATCGATCATATCATTGGACTCTTCCGCAGGCTTCGGCTTGGCCTTCACCACATATTCCTCAATGGTCTCCGGCACCACCACATTGTCCTTTTTGGCCTCTTCCTTCGTCTTCTCCACTTGTTTCCTAAAAAAGCGAACATATGTCAAAGTCACACACACACGCAAACGCATTATATATATATATATATAAATCAATTAAAAAGAAAATTACTTGATAACGACGGCATACTCTTGATCACCATGATCTGAAAAACAAATTTTCATTAAAAAAATACGATTTTTTCCCGAACAACCTTTGTATTTCCGGTACATCACAGAGGCATCAACATTGGCGGGCGACGATGTGTTCGGCTCGTTCAAAAGTGAGATCACTGACAGCAGCACCGTCCGCACACTTTGCGTTGGATTCCATCGCTCGCAGGGCATCTGTGCAAGCCAAATAACGATAAAAATGAATGTAATCCGTGATATTTTTAAGGTGAAATCAATGCAAAAACATGTGCAACGGGCATGAATCGAAGATATAACCAATCAATAGCAGTGTCGTTGCGCTACTTATGCATTTAGTCAGTTTTAATTGTGAGCTTCTTCGATTCATCAATTCAATTAATGAGCATATAAATAAAACATTTGAGGGATACTTCTTAAAAATTCCACTATTCTTACACTTCGTCACAATAGGCTTTTAAAGGACTTATCAGATTGGAATTGGTTACTAGACCAAATTTGGGTTTTGTCAGATTTGGTTTTTTTTTTTTGTCATAATGTGATGAGACGACAAAATGTAAACGTAAATTGAATAAATCATCAAATAATGGAAAAACGATGAAGCACCATATTAAATCATTAAATCCAAAGCACGTCTATTCAATATCAAAGTGCGGCTTTAGAACTCATTTTAAAGAGAAAAGACGATTAAATTTTAATGGAAAAGATCCAACCTCGCCACTGTGTGGGTCATCAATTGGCGGATGTAGGATGCTTACGCACAAGTCCCCATTCTAAAAATTGCTAAATACACAACAAATCTTGTTGTTAGGTTAATGCCAATAAAAAACATCTTATGAATTTCAAAATCAATCGATCAAGAAAACCAAATAAAACCAGGATTTAGCCAACTAATAAGAATCTTTTTACCAAACCTCATATACGTTGGGATGCCACAGCGGATGAATGAAGCGCATTGTTGGCGGTGCGTACGGATAATTCGTCGGGAATTTTAAGTGCTGAACCATAATTTCGGACTTTCTAATTTCAAAAAAATAAACAACATACCGCCTTGAAGTAACCACCCTAAAACATTGAACATTTGGACCACAATCTACAAAACCTTATTTTCAGAGATTAACCTGGTACAACGTTCCGGGCGGTCCGAAAATGCCGACCGTCCACTTGAACATGTTGTCGTCATCGCATGTGACGGTGAAGCCTTCGACGGGCTGGGACTGCAGCGATTTCAGCTCCATCTGCAGAGCTCGGACTGCGGAAGAGGAAGACGCTTGAGGCTGACCGGGTGGAGACTAAAAGCGATTTTTATGTTTCACAGAGAAAATGTCAAAAAAAAATTTATAGAGCCTTCTCGAAAAATCTTGGAATCAAAAATAATGTCAAAATTCTGGATTGGAGATTGGAAAGTTTAGATTTTACTTGAAAATTTGCTTATCTACACATTCTTATAGCTTTATACCCTCTTTCAAGGATATTATGTGGTATCTAATATCAAAGTTAGGGTCCGGGTTTTGAGACAATGAACAAAAACAAATTTTGGTCACATTAGAAGCATGTTTATTTTAGGCTCGTGCGAATATTTGACCCAAACTAGAGAAAGAGACCATTTGCCTACCATGATCACAGTTGTTGTGGACGGAGAAGAATGCTGTGGAATTGTTGGAATATGGCGATGAAAAGTGGTGATGGTGGTGCTGGATGGAAGTCGACGACAAAAGTGTACACACCCGCTTGTTGACTGCAAATCAATGAGAACGGCGACTGATGAGTTGGTGTGGGAGAGAAGAGCGAACGGCTGATGAATGCGAAGGAAGAAAGGCGAGCGTGAAAGACGCGCGACGGCCGGTGCAATATGTGTGTTTTATTATAGAATACAGCGAGACGAGTAAGTTGAATGGATGAAGCTGCTGAAAAGTTTGTAAAAGTACTGAAAAGAAGAAACATTACAAAAAATATTCAACAGTTAAGCTAAAATTCATGATCAAACGAAAACACATGGAGGCACGAAGATTGGGATTGGGAGTCAAATTAAGGGACTTTTGTAAAAAAGAAAAAATTGGAAGAAATCCAATTCAATTCATTGGCAATTATAGCCATTGGTGCTCGCTGGAGTGTGTCATAGCAAATAAATTAGATTCCGAGATGCCATGATATGTAGATGTCACATCTCACATATCAACCAGCTGTCATTGTCTTACCATGCTTATTGATACATTTTACAGTTGGATAGGTACATTACTTTTTATACTTATGCACCTTATGATCTTATCTAAAAGATCAAGTGTTGTGTTGCTATGGATCTAAATCTAAATCAAACCGCCAACTAACGTAAACTAATAATCTTTCAAACTGTCAAAAGCAAATCACATTTTTTTAATCATCTGAGTCAAAAGATCAAATGTCGATATGAAAAAAATACGGAAAATCCTAGATCAAAACGCCAATTAAAATAATCCAATGATTATTTTCAAATTGTCAGCAGCAAGTCATCTTTTTTTGGTCATCTTGAGTCAAAAGATCAAATGTCGATATGGAAAAATTTTGGAAAATCCTAGATCAAAACGCCAATTAAAATAATCCAAGGAATATTTTCAAACTGTCAATAGCAAGTTATATATTAGAGCTTTTATCATGTTGAGTATTGCTATTGAGTTAATAAATTGAGTCGGCTGGTCGGCTCTATAACGAATGGCTTTTTAATAACTTTTGTCTCATCATCATCACTCATCATGTCACTTATGCATGCGACAACCTTCGTTTCACTTACACTGTTTTTGTCTTGCAGCAGCATCTCGAAACTCTCACAAAAAAGCCCCAATTATATGAACTAACTAAGGTGATTCTATTTTTAGTTTGTCCGTTGTCCCTTTTTATCTGAATTTCGAAAATCTACAATTTTTCGTGTTTTGGGTTCGGTTTTAGTCAAGTAGTCTCGCCTTCCATATTCTTGTTGACAAATATGTAAAGATAAAGATAATGCATAGACGGCCAGTTTGTGGGGTTGGGTTTTATAATTCGGAAGTTATTGAATTATTGTTTAAATATTAAATATTTCTTTTCAGAGATTTATATTCGGACATCTTTTATAATATTTTATTATTTGTGATGTCTGCCTCCGTGGCTTATTCTGTTTCTGCCGTTACCTTAATTGATCATCCGCGAGTTGAATTTGTCCAGGTGGATTCACAGGTTACATAGGATATAGGAAAATGGTTGAGAAATAAGGACATGGGATGGGATATGCAAAAAATATGAAGTAATACAATATGATGACATGTACGACGTGCAATATGCATGTAAAAGATAAAATTATAAAGAGAAAGCAGACGAATGGGGCAATAAATGAAAGAAGAACAAAGATTTACTTATCGACCACCCCACCCACCCCCCTACGCGCCTACGCCAACGCGACAGACTGCCGGCTGATGATGCGAGCGATGAGTGAGTGGCTGACTATAATGTGAGTGGGTGAGTGCTCGACGCTCCTGGGAGAGACGTACGTAAAGCGTGAAGTAAAGAAGCAATTGAATGGGAACAAAATATAATAGCGACAAAAAGACGGCGGGCGGGCGCATGCCCGACGGAGGGGAGGAAATAGGCACGCATCGCGGGGCGGATACGCACGCGACACACACAGAAGGGCGCGGGAGGGAGCGAGCGCGGGCGGAAGGAAGAGAACGAATAAAAGGAAGAAAGAGGCTTTTGATGGCGGGTCTTATTAGGGTCTTGGTTGAGGCACTGAAGGGGAAGGGGGAGAGGAGGAAGGAAAGAGAAGTCACATGGCGGGCGGGAAAAGCTCACTCGGTAGGCATAAGCACAAGGAAGGGATTACGGGGGGAGGGGAAGCAATAAGTTTGTTCAAATTTATAATGTGTACCGTCAGATTACTTCCACTAGATCAAGCAGAAGGTCCGTCCGTAAAATCGATCTGAAACGAACGCGAATGCCTATAAAAATCCAAATTTTTTGCTTCGAATTGATCTCGTCAAAATAATCTGAAAATATGTGAGATATGAAAATTAGATGCCTAATACTGTATTATATTCATTCTTTTCATTGTTTGTTCAGGAGTTCAGAAAATTTTCCATTATTACATGCGCCCTCATCTATATATATGGATGGATGGATGGATATATGCTATTAAGCCAATGTGTGTCCAACCTGAGACAAAAAGACAGATAGAACAAAACAAAATCAGTTTTGCGAACGAAAAAAAAAAATATGTCCATCTCCTTCCTGGCCATTTGTTGTTGCTAAACAACCAAATAATCTGATGGACCAGCAGATCAGAAGTTTCCTGCACAAACTCTAAGAAGGTTTGCTCGCAAGTTATAGCATCATTTTGGCAATTGTGTCGCATTTTGGCAATATGATGTTGTGTGGTCGGCTGACAGATTATTCCGAAAATTTGGTAAATGAGCAATGAGAAAAGATTTTTAATGCTCTACCAAATAAAGTAACATTTCACTCCCGATCATTTGACCCCGATTCCGATCTCCGATTTTCAAAAAAGTACAAAAACAAATGTGAAAAGGGAAAATTGATTTTGAATGAAAGTATCGGCATCCCCTCCTTATATAAAAGGTGGGCACAGAAGTGAAGATAAGGCAATCTTTTAAATAGAAGAACGCTTCCCATCGGCCCCCGAGTTACCCTCATTCACATTTGTTAACCTGAACTTCGATGGTGCACTCTGCACATACATCAAAAGATAATACGTAAGAGAGGGAGAAGACGGATTGAATGGAGGAGAGCTCATCATCAGATCAGATGATGCAATAGTGAGAAATATGCAGATGATAGAATGAGATAGGTGGATGATTATGATGAGATGGGAATGATGAGGGAGGAGAGAATGGGTGAGAGATGAATGACGTGATTTCTTCTTTTATGAGTTATGACGTGATCGTGGCTCTTTCTTATTAGTCATCTTGTTATCACAGAAATTTTCTCCGAAAACGCTATTCTGTCCTAACTTTTCTCACATATTTAATTATTTGAAACATTTTACCATTTTTTGTCTCAAGTGCAAGCCAATATCTGGACTAAAACGTTTAAAGTTCGAGAAAAATCCATTTTTTAAAAATGAGAGATCAATTTGGTCTCTAATTTATACACCCATTTGTGTAGTTTGAACCAGACTCTCAGACGACATAGACACAGGTCGATCTTTTAGGGGGAGGGAAGGAAGGAACGACCAACAAACATTGACTGGCTGGTGGGCTCTGACTACTGGTATATGTGTAGAGGGAGGG
>JAEHOM010000321.1:0-13098 GCA_016433075.1 Hoplolaimus columbus | reverse complement strand
GTCAATGTGTTTTATATTTTATTATTAATTGGATTATTGTTTGGCAGACTTGTCGAAAACACCAGGTGTTCTTTGTATTTTTGGCAAATGCTAATCAAAGTCAGGTAATCGGGGCATTACATTATGGAGCTCTCCGGCAATATGGCCTGAATTCTAAATGTCTTAAGCACTTGTTCACGAAAACTCGGCCCATAAGAAAAATTTGTAAGGCTCGGTAAGACAGCCGAGGTCGTAGTAAGAAATTTATGAATTTCGCAAAAATAACCATTATTTGTCCGTAACTCCAATTCAAGTAAATTTTTTAAATATTTTATGTATTAAATAAAAAAAACATTACAATAAACATAAGTGATACCATGAAACAAAAAAAGAAGCATATGTACTTATGCACACACAACAGCACAACAGCTATTTTATTATTAATTTGACAAATATTTGTGCGGAATTCTTGTCAGGTTGTCAAGCTGATTCTCAGAAAAACAGGTGAAACGTGGTGAACTGTCACCCTCTGTCACATCATAGTCGGAAATCAGTATAAGTTTAGCTCGCTACTCATTTTGCCACCATACTTTGCATACAACCTTAGCAAGAACCATAAAGAAACATTAAAATGAAACTAAAACAAATTTTTTGAATTTTAAATCCCAGAGCTTGATAGTTTCTATTATGAACTAGTAAATTTTTGTTATACCAACTGCACATATTTTTTTGCCTAATTTAATTTTTTTTTTCTAAATAATTTTGGAAATTCACATTTGGCCAACAATGCCAGACAACAACGATTTGATGATGACGTCACCCTTTAATAACTCAACAACCATCACCGTTGTTTCCTCCTCAATTTGGCTGTCACTTGCGATCTTCGAATGTCTGATCAACGTCGTCTGTCTGCCAGTGTCCGCTCTCAATTTTCTGATCATTGCGCGCACCCAAATCATCCATCGGAATTTGAAGTTCGTCCTTCTGTCCCAATGTCTTGCCATGGCCACATATGCCGCTGAAAGGATCCCGGAATTTGGGCTCAAATTGATCACTGGCCAAATCAACTATCAGGCTGGTTCTATTAATTTCGATTTTAAAATATGCTAAAATTTTATTATTTAATTTGGATTTTGTTTTCAGTTTCTTGCTCTTTTTAAAATCAAAGTATTGGCCATTATTTATGCAAATTATGTTGGTGTCAGCTTGTTTTTCGAGAGAATTATCGCCACTTTGAGTGTGCGCAACTATGAACACAACAACAGCTACTGGTTTTGCATTATTAGCTTAATGCATGCGGTAATATTCATATTCATATATTATTATACACTCATAGTTTATATATTTTCTATTATTTAATATGCCCAATATGTAGATCGTAATGACTGTGTACACCTACCAAATTGCGATTGATTCCGACTCTCCGACACTGTTCAATCGTAATGCACAACCATATGCCTATTTGGTGTCCTTCACCGTTGCTGTTGGTCTGATTGTAAGAATTTTATTTAAAAGATTGCCATTTTTAATGCACAAATTATTTGCCAAATTTATTTAGATTTGGTACCGACTCTACAAATACAACTGTCGCAAGTACTTTGGGGAACAACGACAGCACAGTCTATCAGAGCGATACCAGGTCACATTCCTGTTAGCACTTAGCACCAGTTTAATTTGCATAAATCTAACACATTTTTTAAAACTGTCTTTAATAAACTAATAAGAAAAAAAGTTTTAAGCAGACAAAAATGGGTGTCTAAAATATTAAAAAATTGTCAAGATGCATCCATCCTTTCCCTATCGAACATTCCCTCCTCCCTCCCTTCGTTCGCTGCTGGGGAACACTCCCTCCCTCTTCCATCTCTTCCCTGTGGCTCACTGCTTCCCCCCTCCATCCCTTCCTTGTGCCACACTACCTCTTCTTTCCCTTCCCTGTGACACAATCCCTCTCCTCCGGGAGCTCCATCCTCCCTCCCCGCCTCCACTGCAAGTGAGGGAGTTTACCCCAAGCAATGTTGATGCGAGGTGCTTACTTAGCCATTAATAATATTAAAAAACATACTGTGAATTCAATCGTCATTAGTTATCCGAGAACATCCGTACATTTCGCCAACTGTTGCCGACCCTCGTGTTGCACAGCATCACTGGCTATTTCACCATCGTTGTGTACTTGCTGTTCGCAAGTGGCGTGATCGGCAAAGGCACAACCGGTTTCGAGCTGACAAAAGAGTCCTGTGATGTGGTGTACGCGGTGGCATTCCTGCTGATCCAAATCACGATTGTCATGTGAGTGACGATCAACATAATTTGAATTCTCTTCTAAAGGCTCTTTTTCAACTACAGTACTCATTATTTTGTATACGGTACTTTTTTCCTCAAAAACACGCTTTAATGTGTGTTTAACCGTTTAAACAAGGCTCAAATTCGTTTCAGATTCCATCCGATCCTGAATCGGACCTTCGCCTCGATGTGCACACCAATATTCCAATGCTTTTCGCGCATAAAGCAGCCAAATCAGATTGAGGATGTGTACGCGTCGAAAAAGGCCCAAATTCCGATGGATATTAATGGCAAAATTTTGGTGAAGAAAACTGATCCGAACACCCACTTCCAGATGCTCGAGTTGTATTGGAACAAGGAGTTGAAGTGACCATTTTACCACAAGTCCCTCCATTTATTTGTCATATAATTTCCCATTTTTACTGTGTATAAGTACATTTTCACCAAATCCTTTATGCATTGAAAAATCAACAATTTGCAAATTAGTAAAATGCCAAAAAAGGCAAAAAAGCGCAAAAATATATGCAAACGCCATTCAACACTTATTCTAACGGGTATTCTAACGCATGGGTTGTTGCGGATACGGATAGTTTGGTTTTTGCGGATGCGGATAGTTTGGTTTTGCCGGTTGTTGTGCTGCTGCATAATGAGGAGGCGGAGGTGGCGGATATGCCGAATATGGCTGTGGCTAAAGCTAAATGTTGTTTCTATTCTCTTAGTTTATATTTAATAATACAACTCATGTTGTGCAATTTTAGCAATCGATTTTCATAAATTCGAATGTTCTCTATTCCCTACTTACTTTTGGTGGTGGTTGTGCAGGGTAAGAACTGTGGGTTGGCTTCACCAATGGCTTTTCCGGCACTTTCCAAAGCTTTCTCACATCATTTCCCATTTTTGGCCAACAACTGCAATTTTCCTCATCCATTCCATAATTGTCGGGATACTTTTTGTCATATAAAATTGCGAATGTATTCGCGGGCGTCTCCTTGAAAATAAAAAATAAAATTAATCCAAACTTTTCACTTATTTTCCTTAAGATTAATATATTTATTAATTTTTTTATTCCTAATTTTTATATATTTTTAGCGTTAATATGTGCATTAATACATTAAGAAAAAAAAGTTAAGAAAAATTTTAGAAATTTGTGTTATTGGTTATAAAAAAAAGTACCACCACAGACCTTGAACTTCCAAAACAGTTTGGTCCTTTCGGGTTTTATGCAAAAAGTCAATGGACTTATCAAAGCCATCCAAACAAAGCAAATGCCTTGTCCTCCAAAATAAAAAACGGTTTTGATGGCAGGTAAGATGGCTAAAAAAGGCCCAAATAGTAACGTGAATTATTTGTGATGCCAAATTCAATACATTTTATGAGTTTCCATGGCAAACTGAAGATGATGCCCAAAAGTTTCCCGAACGAGTGGCACATGCCTCCGACATTCAGTCCACAGCACACACAACAGCCGTCTCTTCCCGTTCCCCGCTTACGGCGTCGAGTATTGCCAGCTGCTGCTGCAGCTGTTTCTGTCACGGCTCCATGTTGGTCCTTCTGTGCTGGAACGGCCGAACAACCAAACTCGTCAGCAGAAAGGCGTTCCATTTGTTCAATGATAAGCAAACACTGGTAGGAAAGCTGAAATGCAAAAACAATCGAAAATAGAAAAAAATTTCTTATTAGGCAAATCGGTTTGGCCAAAACAAAAACGTAAAATCTCCTTTATTGCCTCGGATTTTTTCAGCAGTCGTGCGTTGTATTTGTTGAGCTTTCTGCTCTTTGTGGGCGTTTCTTTGTGCTTGAACAGCTTGCCGTTCAGTCTGTCCATCTCCGCCATGTTTTCGTTCAGTCTCTTCTCCAACTTCTTCAGCTTCTGCTCCAGCTGCTGGTCCCCTCCCCCCACCAAATTCGCCACAACTCGTTCCGCTTTCTCCAAACTCTCTTCCACCAAACTTTCGGCCAATTGGGCCTTTGTGCTTGCAAAGAGTTCGTCCAGCAATGTTCGTATTTCGACCATTTCCTGCTCCATCTGCGCCTTTTCCCCCTCATCCATCGCCGCCAAATTGTCTTTTTGGCTCATCTCCAATAGTTTGCCAAAAATTCCGACAAATTTTTCCAACATCACACACACTTCTCTGAGCTCGTTATTTGCCACTGACTAAATTTACATATACCGTATTGCCTCTAGTAGAGCTCCCGGGGGCTCTATTTTTCAATCCCTCAAAAATCGGAAAATTTCATGTTTTAAATATGGATTCTCGTGGGTTTTTCCCAACTTAAAATATCATTCGACACGACACACGACTCGAGGAGATAACAAAGAATTGAAGTAAAAAAGAAATTTTGTCAACTCAAACTCACTAAGAAATTAATTGTCTCTAAGAGGGGGCTCTATTGGAGGGGGACTTCTATTGGAGCGGGAGGCTCTATTAGAGGTAATACGGTAAATTTGGTCGAATAAATGCCCTTAAATTTGTTTGTTTTTTTTTAAAATATTTTTTGGAAATAGTTCTAGTATTTAGAAATAGTGAAAATTTAACTCAAATTTAAACAAAATAGCAAACTAACTTGTAAGCTGTAATTGTAAGAAATTTTTATAAAAACGGCTTATTACAGCATTAATTTGATAAAATGTGTTTATATATTCATCTGTTTGCAAACCCCATCGGCGCAATTTAATTCATCATAGAGTGGACGTGCAAATTTTTCTTTGTAATGAACAATTGCATCAACGCAGGAATTAGCACATACAGTTGGGGCTGAATTAAATTTGAATTATTAACATTTTTTATATTTTTAAAAAAATAAATTAATAATTCACCTGATCCGCCGGATGTTATCGATGACAGATTCAGAAATGATGCGAAAATCATTAAAAATGGGCGCATTTTCGACTTGCCCATTTCTAATTTTAAAAAACAAGCAATTACCAGCGATGTTTCAATGTTATATTTATTCAAATTTTACAATTTTTAGTTCTTCGTTCTTCCAGCTTAAAGTAATTATTTTATAAAATTTAATTTAAACCCACTTCTCATTATGCTTATTTTTAGTATTTTCAAAACACTCCCCATCAGTTTATGAATGCCTAAATTATACAGTAATAACTAATAAACATTGAAGGAAAAGGAATAATGAATTAATGGTCCGTTGCCAATGCTAAAATGCTAAAATATATAAATTCCAATAAATGAAAATGTGTGGGTTTACAAGTTATACACACTTTTGCTTGTTATTTCTTCTTTTCTGTGAATATTTGACGTGGCATTATAGCATATGAGAAGCTGGAATGGCATTTGCCAATCACACAGGCAATTCAGTAAAAGCATTACTATTCACAATAATATTTTACGAATATTGATTTGAGTGAGGAATTTAACATAGAGAAATATGTAAAAAAGCTCTAAAATTGATATTTTAAAACAAAAACCATTCAAAAAAGCCAATAAAATTTATGCAGATAAAGGGATAAGGCAAAAGAACACAAGAATACTGCAAAGTTGTATAACAAGCCCAGAGATCATCATCATATCATTTGAACACAATTTTCCAACACAAATTCACTGCTTTGCGTGAACAGCTTTTGCCCGAAAACTTCCTCTATTTGGGCCACACATTGGCTGAGAAAATTTTGCCAAGGGCGAAATGCCTCACTCCACCCAATGGCCAAATTCGCGCATTTTGGAATCGGTGTGCTCACGAGGGAGAGGAACTGGAGCATTTTGTGGAATGTGGCCAAATAGATGTCCAGGTTGCACAGCGACCGGTCCAAGTTGCGATGTGCCGACGACCACCACCCATGCTGACACTGTTCCATTGAGTTGGCAAACAGGCGACCAAACACGACGCAAGGGCCAGCAGCATTACTGGAAGAAAACCAAGGCCATAGACATAGAACCAAAACCATTAGAGCTCAGTCTATTTTTTTAGCTTTAATTCATTCAAAACAATTTCTATTCATAGCAGATCTTATTTACATATGTTCTGTATTAAATTCTTGTGACCAACTTGGATTGGATCAAGCAGTCGTGCACATGTTTTGAAACATTTTGTTGCACGTCCAACTGTGCATGGCCCATGATAAGACAAGCAATATTTTGGTTCGAAATGTGCTGCAGAATTCCATGAATGTCTTCTTCGTGGGCAGAATTGAAAATGGCATCGCCAACAAAAGGGAAAAGCATTGTTTCAACGCCAAATCGTACCATACCCAACATTTCACGAGCAGTGTCAAAGCCATTCAGTTTGCTCATCATAGTAAGCTGTAAAAAAGAGCATTAGACATGACGATATTCAGAAGGAAAATTTGTGTTAATTTATGCTATCCTTGTGGAAAAATGATTGATGGGCGAAATTTTTGTGTAAATATACCGCGTGTCCGATTATTTTCAGAATCTCACCTATAAATTTTGCGCAACTGATCCAAAAAGGTTGTCCGATCGGATACTCGATTTAGAATTTGTGTTCTTGAATTAAATAAAATCCCCTTTACCAATTGCTCGGTGTGAAGATTATGCTTTCTGATGAATGACACAAATTCCGTTTCAATGTGTTCAATGGCGACACTCATCCACATCACCAAGGCATTGCTATGCGTCAAATTGGATGTATCCTTTAAATTAAACAAAATAAAAACTCAAATTTCATGACAATTTATTCCAAAACATTAATTTTAGCTTTATGGACTTATAGGAAAAATTTTCCTTGCTTCTCAAGACTTTTGATCCTTTATGATCACGATTCAATATTGATCTAAATTATAATTTCTTGATCCCATTTATCTGATCAGAGCATGACAACTTAGAGATTGACTTATTCTTAAAAAGTTTTTTTTTTCAAAACTTACAAAGATTTCGATGCCAAGATATGGAGATTCCAGTAAACCAATAAGCCTTCTGTAGAGACGAAGGAAAACAAAGAGAAATTTGGCATAATTTTCTTCTTTTGTTCCGAACGTTTTGTGCTTTGCATATGTTGTTGTTATCTTGTCAGCATTTCTATAATTTTTTTAAACAATGTATTTTGTTATACTGATCAATAAAAAAGTGATTTTCTTTTTTGCGATTTTTAAATAATTAAAATCACACAAAGCAAATATTTTAATATGCTTCAAAAGTTATGTTTTTGCTTATTTAACCCAATAATTTGTTATAAATAAATTAAAAAGTTAATTCACCCTTTTCGTGCTTCCATCAGCAGCAGTTTGAATATGACTCTCGTTTGGGACTGGATGTCCTCCAGCATAGGTGCGCAAATGTCCAGTTTGCTGAGTTCGGCGAACAGACGTTGCTCCATGTGTGCATCTGCACCGTAAGCACTTCTCAGCATTTGCATTACACCTCCAAAGTGATACTGTACGAGGGGCATGTCGAAGGTACGGTGGCCATGTATGATGAGTTGGTCCAATAAACCCGCGAATGCAGCGGGTGCGATGCCAATGAAGGAAAGAGTCACTTCAACGGCACAAGTGACCTGTTTTGCTGGAAATATATTTTTTTAATTTCAATATCTTAAATCCGATGTAAAATAATTGTCCTAACATATAAATGGTGAAAATTTTCCATTCTATAAAAGACAATAAAAAACAGAAAAACTTATGAACTAATGCCTTAATTTGGTCGTTCGGCCACCTGTATAATCCGGCGGGTTAAAGTGTTGCTGTTGCTGATGATAATGAGTTGGATCACCTTTAGGATGAAAAAAGTCAACTATTAGAATAATTAATTACTTAATTAGGTTATAATTTATCAGCTTATTACCTGAAGTTACTTGAGGAGTTGGCGGCGAATTGTCCAGAAGTGTGTGGAGATCGTGCCCGGAGTCTGCACAATTGAACAAATTGGCCCAGAATTGCCGGTCGTCACTCTCATTCCGCTTCGCTCGTCGTGAAATGGCCAAAGAGGTAGCAGCGGAGGATGGCATGGCATTCATTGGCCAAAAAAGTGCGAGCAGAACCAGTGCTGTAAGGAACATCATTTGAAAGCGATTACTTCAACTGCAAGGATTGGTGTAAAATATTCAAGGCTGGAAATGGGCTTTTCAATGCAAATTATTAGTATTTTTAATACATTTTTATGAGAAAATTGGCATGAATTATATTGGTATTGCTTTTCTATGCAATTAGTTTTTTATTATATTTTGTTCCAAAATTGATATGAGCTACATTATAATGAGATTTTTGCTTACACCCTTTTAGTGAAGCGAACATCCTCACATGTCAGCCACCTCAATACAAAGGTGTGTTGTATGCATTGTTGTATAGAATTGGCTTCTTCCCATATGCTAATATAGAAATTAAATCGATACAAATGTTTTCGAAAATAGAATTATTTTTAATTTTATACTAACATTTTGACAGAAAGATGTTTAATAAGTACTTTTACTCATTATCACGACCATTCAATACGGTTCTTATGCCATGTGGTAGCGAGTAAGTCATATATTTATGGCTTTTAAATAAGTATTATTTTGCATTTTTGCGATGGGATGCCCTGCAATGATCACAAGAATGGCACTCGGTAACACCGATTGTTGACATCCAGGAGCAGACCAACAAAAAATATTTGCCAGAGATGCCAACCCAAACATTGGACATCAGCGCGCAGCAGACAAAACGACACAGACCACCAAGACAGTATTGATTTACAAATTATAATGCGCAATCAGTTTGATTTATGTAAAATTGCATCGCTCCAAACATCAATTAATCGCTTCACGCAAAATTTTTACACAACCTACCTTTCTGGTTACTACCTACAGAAGCCATGTTTGTTTTTTTAATATTCTAATGAAATTACAGTTGAGTAAAGATGGCCATATATCCTATCTACAGTGGCCGGAAACAAAATTGCACCTGCCCAAATTTTATTCTAACATTTAATTGCATCACATTTTTCGGTATGTTTAATTATATTCGACAAAATTGGAGTAAAAGGTTTGTCAGCATATTTTAGGCATTCTTTTCAACCTCTTAAACTGCTGTAATGCGAGAAAAGTCCCTTTCTCTGAGCGATGTCCGGCGAAAATTTTGGACTTTTCAACGCGAGCAATTGAACTGAGTTTGGACGTTGACTCACTCTTGGGCATTGGCTTAAGGTGTTCTCAGATTTTCTACCTCATAATACAGTTATTTAGATTTAAACAACTATTACTTTTATATTTGGTGGTTCATCAGACAATTTTTTAAATTTGTTGCAAAACTTTTTCGATAGTTTGGCAAAAGCCGAATGGTTTAACATGACTTAATAATGTTTAAGACGCAATCCATTGGAGGCTTTCCAAGCGAAGGGTAGTGAGCTGGACGTCTTCCTGAGCCTGAATCGATTGTTTTTCTGGCTAATCGATGCGCAGAGTTACATCAATGGGGGCTGGATATACGGGGGCATCATCGAGGACATGGAGCAGGTCACCAAACTGAGCAGAAGCCGCAGCCGCAAACTGATCCGGAAACTGTTGCGGCGCGGAGACAACAGCAGCAGCGGCACGGATTCGGGCCGGTCAAGCCAAAGCAGCGGAAGCAGTGATGAACGGCGGAAAGTGCGCTTCGATCGCGCGGAACGGAACTATTTGCGCTTCATTCTAAGGCAATTCAAGGCGAGAAAATGTGTTGAGAAAGCCGTAATAAGGCACTCGAAAAAATATTAGTATTGGTGGGCACACGGGCGAGCATTGAACTTTATATTCGGCACTCATTAGCTGTTTCCGGATGTTTTGCCAATTTTGCTGGAGCCGTGATAAGAGAACTCACTTTACGATGTAAAACCCGTAAAAGTGTTATTATGGGCTTAGAGAGCATAGAGGCTTTTCGCTTCAAGTTTTACATTTATTAAAATTGGAATTTTTTGTTATGCAAATGGCACCCACCCATTTCCAGTTTGCCATGACTGATGTTCCGCTACCATTTCGCGATCTTCTGTTTTACGCCTATTTTTTCGACAAACTGTTCTCACTTGTGCAACATTTTGGGAACAAAAGTGGTGAAGGCTTGTGTTCCTGTGCAAAAAAGACGAAACATCGGCGAAAGTACACGCAACGCAACAATTACACGCTGAGATGGCTGAGATGGGCAACAGACTATGCCCGGTGGTGGTTCTCAAAACTGGTCAAAATTGCAGTCAATTTGGGCCATTTAAACATTGACAACACAAGGCAAACATTGGCGATATGCATAAAGGAATATTTTGAAAAACGCAGTGACGGCTTCTTTGACGAGCATATCAAGCTCGAAGAGTGGCTTTTGGCGCTTAAGCGTGAAAAATCATTTAAAATTATTGAGAAGGAAGGCGGAGAAGCATATCAATACTTGCTGGAAAGGGTTGTTGGCCAAAGTTTGGGTTTGAGGAATTTGCTGACAGAGTTGGCAGAGAAGGCCAAAGCCGAGACTTTGTCCAAAGCGGCATCAATAAGTACGACCGAGAAAAAAGGTACAGTAACCGTAATTAAAACCAAACTAAAATTTCTGAAAATATTCGGTATACAAAAAAAGTTAATTTCATTCCCAACGAACGTCCAAATTAAGGTTTCTTTGCAACAATTTTTGCAAAAATGCTTCGACCATTTGGCTTTTCTGATGACGCAATGAAAAAGAAGAAACAGCTGGCAGAACACTTGGCCATATTTGTCACTTTTTATGAGAAACTGTACGACTTTGTGATGGTGCCAGTGGTGGAGGATCTCGCACTTTTTGAATTTGACGAGGAAGATCGAGCGGTCAATCACATTCACAAAATTATGAAGAAACTTTTGGACGATCTCACCACTAGTGATAGTGAAAGCCAGAAGAACAGAATAACATAAGAATTAACATTATCAAAAAACTTAATTTAGGACATTTATGCCTTTAACAGTTAATAGCAATAAAAAAATATATTGGTTAAACACTTTTTTTTGTTACTACTCAATTAACTACAATTTTGTTAACTTTTTTCAACGTATTACAATCAAATAATAATTTGATCATGTTCAATGAATGTTGGACTTCTATACATATATATCTAGCTATTGGAGTTCCTGTCAATTTAATGCTTTGGAATCTGGTATGCAATGCCATGTAATAGCTTGTTTAAATTCACATTTTACTATTTACATTCTTCATATTGCTCTAATCTTAAATATTTTGATCCATTTGGAACAATTTGTTCTTGTTTAACCTCTTCAATCAGAAGGAGAATGGTCTTGAAACTTGCAGATTAGCTGACTTCACAATGTCAAAAAACTTGTTTTCACGCAATGGGGAACTCACCTGACGAGAGAAAGGTGCGGAGGAGGGGAGGAGGAGGGCAGGTGGATGGATGAGATGGTGTTTTTGATTGTGGTAAACAAACAGGCAAGGTCGTCACCCCATTCCCCCCCCCCTTCCCCCAGCGTAATGGCTGTGTCCCCCCCCCCCTGTCGCACTCATCCATTTTCAACGCCCCCACAAAATTCGCCAATTTTCGATGCCAACTGATGAGTCCGACCGGACCAGCGGAGATGACGACGCTTGGACTGACAATGTTCTGGTTCTGCCGGGACCAACAGCACACAACAACCACTCACTCTCGACTGAAGTATATCGAGAGATCGAGACCGACACTGATTAAATGCACCGCAGAACTTGCTTCGCCATTCGCATTTATTAGGCGAACGCACATAGACGATCATAGTAGCATAGCACCAGTGATCACAAGCATAAAAACTCTGGGATATATTATTGTATAAATGATTGTCTGCCGCATATATCATATCAGACGCTGTCTAAATTATATAAATTATATATCTAAATTAAACTATACATGCAATAAGTAAAAATATTGCAAATTAAACGTGTAAAATCTCAAATAAGCAAACACTAATTTATCAAACATTAATACAGTAAAATGGTTATTAAACTCCAACTGCCGCTATTTGTTCTTTTGGCACTTTATTGCCTGGCAAATGCGATACCGCGTATCAATGACGCGCAAAAGAGCCAAAAAGGTGAACAAATGTCACAACACGAAGGTAAACGATTATTATTGTTAATATTTTTTTATTAAATTAAAGATAGAGCCACCAAAAAATCAAACGCAAGTATTTCAAGAACTCTAAAAAATATGCAAACTTTTAATAACTCATTCACGTAACCTAAATTTATCGTAACCTGAATATATGAATAACTTAAATATATGAGTTTTATATACTGTCAGTTCTATAATATTGCTCATAGTGGATTCGACTGTCGATGGGGACGACCAACAGGAACCGAAGCCGCCGCGTCTGAGGCAACTTCCCTTCTTCCAAGTGCCGTGGCCCATCTATTTGATGCGTGCCAGCGACAATGCTCGCCAGGAACACCACCAAATTGTGTTTGAGGAGAAGGGCGACACGCCAAAGGGCGAGCTGAAGCGCGAAATTGAAAAGTGGGCGAAGAGCAACGGATTGAAGGTGAGAAGGTGATTCTTGGTCAAAAACTCAAATTGATAGATGAAAAAGCGTTTTTGAAGTGCTTAACTGAGCAGCTTCAATCAATTATCAATTCAAGATGAAATAATTAGATAATTACTAAAAAATGTCTTTCAGGACGAGTACAACACAGGTGTGGCCGAGGCGGAGCAGAAAACAAAGGACTTCTACAAGATGATGTCGGCAAACCTGGCTGGAGATGCCCTGAAGGCCTTTCACAAGCTTTGGGTTTTTTCGCCTTTATTTTTCGACCTCCCTCAATTGAGGAGTGTTTTTTCCTTTACAGGAAATCACGCACAACGACGCGCTGACGCGCAACGAGGAGTGCGTGCAGGCGCAAGACCTGCTGGACTCGCTGAAGGCGCCTGTGCGGCGCATTGTGCCGCTGCTGCCCGCGGGCGTGTTCGGACCTCCGGCACC
>JAEHOM010000320.1:0-13114 GCA_016433075.1 Hoplolaimus columbus | reverse complement strand
GGCATTCTGTATTAACTTTCGTTTCATGTTAGTTTTCTAAAAGGCTTTTGAGCCCTCGCCGAAATGGCACATCAGTACTCTGTCATTTTTCCATCGCCCAAGTCCAACTTCGTCTACGTTCATTCATTTTCTATTTTTATGTTCATAATAAATATAAATACACTTTAGGAGGAAGAAAGCATACTATCTAGATCCCGATCTTATTAGGGGCGTAGCCGGAAAAATTTTCTGGGGAGGTAGAATCCAAAATTTTTGAAAAATGTTGCCGCCTTTCAGCGAAAATTTCCGGAGGAATTTTTGTATTCCTGATTCGTGAAGGGGAATACCCCTTCCTTTGATGTTGTGCGATGCGCCTGGGGACAGACACAAGACATTATAATCTGCAGTCAAAAAGGCACGTAAAACTGTGTATAAAAAATACGGCCGAAAATGCAAAAAAAATGTAAAAAATTCGTAAAAAAATTTTTTTAAAATTTTTTTAATTACCTTTTGGGCCGGCCCGCTCGGGCCGACCACAAGCCGGGCCAGGCCGCGCCGAAATTTTCCGGCTCGCCGAAGGTGGGCCGGTCCGGCTCTCACTTGTCAGCCGGCCCGTGCATACCCCTGGCGAAAAGAAAACACAAAAGCAGAAACAAAAGATGTTATCATTGAAGCTCGTGTGAAACGAAATTTTTTAATGCAATCATATTCATGATAAGATTTGACATTCCTACTTTACAGGTTGGCTGAGCCTTAGTGCACGAGAGCGTGAGCCCAAGGATCAGTCATTCAACAAACTTAAAGAGGCGGAAAAATTATTGATCAAGGCGCGAGAGTTTTCTCCCACAGGTCAGAAAATTTGGTTTTCATGAACTGTTTGGTTGTTAGTTTTTTTTGTCCCACATGCAAGCGGTTGTTGTTCAGATAGCAAAGCGAATTGTTATCTGGGTCTGTGCTACAGCGAACAGACACGAGAGTTTGCCAAAAAGTTGGTCGAAGAACAGGCTTGCACTTCAACGAACGGACAACAACAAAATCTTCAACAACGATATAACGCTGTTTGTTTTTTTCCGTTTTTTCTTTTTTTCGGAATTTAGAATTTTTGGAAATTCAGGACCAGGCGGCACAAAATGCCTTTACATCTTATCGGACAGCAATAGACAGCGATGAATCTGATGCGAACATATGGCGAAGCATTGGTGTGCTCTACCAGCAGCAAAATCAACCTATTGACGCCCTTCAGGTTTGTGTTACATTGAGGTTTAAGGTCATGAAGTCTGTTTTTTGAGACTTATGTCTTCTTTGGCATGTTTTTATTTCTCCATTTTATTTGTTTTTATTTTTTGTATTTGTCAGCTTTCAAATTCCAGGCCTTCGCCTGCGCTGTTCAACTGAACGATCGACATTTTGGTGCCTGGCTAGACCTTGGCCGCCTATACGAAAGCCATCTACAATACTCTGAGGCGTTGAGTGCTTACACCAAGGCTTTGCAAGCAATACCTGGTGGGTAAATATCAAACTTTCATTAACGATTTTATGTAAGCAGTTGGCATTTTGCCAATTTCGAGTGGATCTTTACACTTTGATGAGTGCGTGTGGTTGGTTGAACCAATGGGTGGGAGGGAGCAATGGCCATAAGCATGCTCATCCATTCTCGAGCTCCAACTCACCAAATCTCGTGGATCGGCGGGGAGAGTAAAGTCATTCGGCATGACTGCAGACTATCATCCGACTAATCCCCATCTCACCAGTCAATTGTTTGACCAAAAAACGCTTTAAAAATAATGCAAAGACAAAGCAATCAATTAATTTCGTGTTTCCTTCCAGTCGATTTATTTTAAAATTATATGTATTATTTTTTTAGAAAGCTATAGTATGGAAAGTTTAAAAAAGTATTTATAATAATATAATGCTTACAATTAGTTTGTAAAATCAGTCCTTTTTATTTTTATCTGATTGAGTGAGTAATTGTCACTTTTGCCTACTCCTCCGGAAATAACGACAAGTTAAGAAATTATTTGGATAAAATTGAGCAACATGTGTTGGTTTCTGATGCCATAAGAAATTATCGCTATGAGCAGTGCATGTTTTGTTTCTGAAGCCATACATAAAGCACTAGGTTTAGCACATTTCGACATCCAATTTAGCAAATAATATGGAGTACGGAAAATAACTTGTATGTCCCCTGACTATAAATGCAAACTCATCTTCATCATCGACCCATTACTTTTCCTCTCCATTTGATAATTTGTCCATCCGAATGACATTGAGGATAAGGGATGGATGCGCATAGGTTATTTCGCCATTTCTGCCATGCCCGGTTAAGCCTATGGGGAAACAACTTCTTACGCCATTACATGTATAATCCAGTTCTCCTACAAACTATACCTTGTCCTATTTATACGAATATGCATATACTCTTGGCATTTTGCCACTTACCTCACACTTTCAGAACCGCCTGAACAGCTACGGGCCCGGATTTGCACAATTGAGCGGGAACTCGCCCAGATCGGTGGACCAAAAAGCTATTCCCTATTGCTCCAGCAACAACATCAACAACAGGCAACCCGACATCCGGATTCAATTTTGTAAGTTGTAAGTGTCCTTTATTCCAATTTTTTAATTTTTATCTTTGAGGCCTTACTTCCCACCAAATATGCATTTCTTTATCGCACACTTCTCTGTTCATTAACTAATATGTGTCTCCATATTTCTTTTTTTGATTTTCTCTTCCCTTTTTTTGCAACAATTTCAGTGTTTCTCCGTTGTTCTTTGTGCTATTGTCAGTTTTGATTGATTTCTCTCTCCTTGTTACCATGGTTGTTAAAATGATTTTCGTCATAGCTAAAATCGTGTTTCTCTTCTCAGAATCTAAAACAAAGTCTAAAAATGGAACAACAAGCACACACACATAAACTGCGTCCGTTCGTTTCTTGCTACTTTTGCAAAGCGAAAAGTGATTTCGCACGGGATTTTTGCTTACCTAACTCTCGCGCGCTTACAATGCTTTTTGCTCTCCACCTGCTGCTCTGTTTCGCTTATTTCGCTTTCTTCATTTATTGTCCTCTTTTACCTATCCATTCATGGAATGAATGCCTTTGCTTTTCTCACTTTTATCTTTTTCCTCCTTTTTCCTTTTACGCACTTTTTGCTGACGTAGAGTCGCGCTCGGTGGTGTTTCGCGCTCGCGTGGCGCGCTCCCCAACAAGCGTCGCAGAATGAGAGATTGTTGGGGGGGGGGGATGTGTTGTGAGAGTTAGGGCTAGCCGTTGGTGGTGTCAATACTCTTCTTCCTCTCGCTCTCTCTTCAATGGAGTTTAATCTTTTTCCCCCTTTTCCCCTCTCTTGCCCACGTTATTATTATTATTCATCGACACTTACTTAATAATCCCCGTCAGCGCTCCCGGCTAGAGTGCCACAATCTCATTCATCATCAGCAGCATCATCGCCGCTCGTCAAATTCCCTTCCCTGCTCCCCTCTTTCGCTCTCTCCTTTAAACTCTTTTTTGGCCCCTCAGGGGACTTGGTTGTTGTTTTCTTTTTCTCTTCGTCACTTATATCCCATGTAATGAATATGCCATCATTTCCCAGAAAACAACCCTCGCGCAATACCACCTAACCGTTGCTTTTTCAGATTGCCTTCAATTGAGAACGCCTGGCAGTTGGGCATTCCGGCACAAGTGTCAGTGTGGTGATTGTGAGAATATTCAATAATAAAATACATTTTGACTCCAAACACCTACTGGCTTATTCATTCATACACCGCATAAACACAACATACACTCACGTTGATAATTACCATCCATCATTTTGCATTCTCATTTCAGACGTCAGCGGCTGGCCGACCTGAAAAATGTGAGTTTTCTTGTCTCACTTATGCATAATTTATACTTTATACGCACAACCGGGTGGGATCTGACAGTGAGTAGCAATTGCAGGTGGTGTATCATTATTCGGTTATTGGTGCTCATATTATGTGTCCTTTGGGAGGCCGACGAAAGAATGGGCGCACTCGTCCTCCGTTCCAATTCACACCTGAAACTTGTGGCTTATAAGTGTTGCCAATCCGACAATTAGCACCTAGTCGGGTAGAGGGAGAAAGGAAGACTTAAGCGATAAGGAGCACTAATTAATAGACTTTTAACAAAATGCAATTTTAATGTTAGTCTATAGAAACCTTATCCGGTCGCTCTCGCTCGCGAAAAAAGTGCGTGGGTTGGAGAAAAGGAAGAGACGAAACAAATTGGAAAAGCAAGCACATGGCCATGGGAATGGGACATTGGTTACCTTGACAAAAAGGCCATTAAATAATGTGCGTATTGAAGGTTAAGCCCGAGAGGGGGGAGATTTATGCAGGTCTATCGGTCTCATCCCCACAAATAAGGCCACAAAAGCTAATAACAATTCTTTCAAGCATTTATTAATTACTCTTTCTTTTTTACCGTGCAAACCGGTTTTGCAAATTGTCAGTGTTATATATAAAGGAATAAAAAGGTTATCGTGTTGTAGTCAATTAATTGCTGCCGAAATTCCACGTATCACAACACTGACTTTGATTGAGTGACTGAACCACCATTTTCGCTTGCGCAATAAGAAAATGTGACGGGACCACCACGGACCACTACAATTTTCGACGCGACACCATAGATAGGACATGGGATGTGTGCATTAAATCTTTAGCCGGCAATAATAGTTAGTCGGAATTATAATTGTTATATGAGGCCCCTCTTCACGTTTCATTTTGACATTTGGCATTTTGTACTCCACGGCTCGCAAATGCATTTTCTTTGTGCATTTTGCTACTCTTTTCCATTTTCAGCATACCATCATCAGCTACCGAGAAGGCTCTCCGCTGTGGAGCATGCAACATCTTGTCGCGGACTCAATGCGCTCAGACACCACCAAGCTGACTCCAACGCAACGCCAAATTCTGCAAATTTTGAAAATCAATAAGGACAAGCTTGAGGGCGGACTTGAAGTGAGTTTTCATTAGTTTAATTAAGTATTCCAATAACTTAAAAGTAATATACGGTTTTTAACCCTGCTTTTGGAGATTGTCAATATTTTTTTCCAAGCTTTTCCTACGGTTTCAAACATTCAAAACTTATGAATGCGCGAATATAATCATTAGAAGGCTTTTATTAAGAATTTCATTCAAATTTATCATCTACTTATATTATAGACGACTCTGTTACGGGAGCTGGAACAGAGGGTGCCATCTTCCGCCATTGACAGCAGTGCTTTCTCGGAAGTAGGCCAACAACCATCGCATGAACATAATCCGCAACAACAACGAGAAGAAATGGATGCCACCACTGCCGCTGCCACTGTCGTTGGGGAGGCAGCCGCCACAACCAGTGCCGAGACATCGCGTCAACAACAGCAGGTGACTTATGCTTACATTACATTAGGCGACACTAACACCCAACACTTAATGCACGCACTCACATGATTAGGCTTCTTCAGTAAAAACAGCGCTTTTTACCTGGAATGGTCGGAAGCCTCCATAGTCCAAGTTGGCCATGTGCATGTTTGGAACGCAAAAGAGTAAAAATGAGGAAACGGCATAAACTTTGATACAACCTAGTTAGTCGAGTTAGGGGATAGAGAGCCAAGCCATGGAAAAACGCACAACAGCAGTCACTAAATATTTTAAATTTGCACAATTTTTCTTATAATAATTTTGATTAAGGGAATTTTTTCTTGCCTTTGTTTTCTATTTTGCCATGAATTAAAAAAAAATCATGGGTTTATGCGGACTTCCCATTAGAAAAGAATGCTATAATCATTGTTTATCATTTCTTTCATATTAACCTAAATTTTTCTTCTTGAATCGCCACTCTTAGTCAGTCGTTTGTTTCTTTTCTTTTGCACCGTGTGCTTTCTTATGAGTTCAGACCGTCGTAAACCAAACACAATCACTTAATTGCTATCATTTCTGTTTAGATTATCATTTCCTAAAATAGATTGTATATACAATCCGATGATGTCTTCTTTTTATTATTCCGTCTAGCACCACAACATTTCATATATTCACGTTGTGCTCCTTTTTTAATTCTATTTCTGTTTTGCTTTTCTTTATTAAGCTAATCTTATCCGATGATAAATTAGAAATTGTTATGAATAATTTTTCGTCAAGAAGCAAATATTATTTTGAAAATTTTAGGATATAGAAATAATATGATTGGGTCAAAGCGTAAAAAATTTTGTGAAGACATTGTCGCCATTTTACAACATCGCAAAGGTATTTGATAAATAGAGGGGGCAAAAGAGGCTGCCCTTCATCAGAGAGTAATAATATTTCCCCTGTCCATTTGCGATATTACCACTTTTATTGTTTTCGAATAAATAAATTTCAGCAAAAATTATCGGAATGCAAAAATAAAAATTTATTATAGAGATTATATTTTTTATTGGATATTCTCTAATTAATTTTTTATTTCTTTTTTCCAATTGCTTGTTTGGATAACAACAGTATAATAATCATGTGTATATGATGTTTGTTTTGTTATAGATGCACGACAAGTTCGCAAAGCCGGCTGACCCAATTGAGCCGCGACACCATCACCATCGGTCACCATCGTCCGCGCTTATCAGCGACGTGGACACCTCTCACCTGCTGATCCAGCAGCATCCATTGCCCTCGTCAATGATGTCTCCAAGGGAAGAAGATGATGATGATGTCATCGCTGATCCAGCAGGCCAACGACGACCGCACACATCGGAGGACGCCAACTCCAAGTCTCCTCTATCTGCTGAATTCCTGCGGGCCTCGCCTTCTTCGCGTGTACAGGAAGAAAAGATCTCCTCCTCAACCTCAAACTTCTCCGAACTACCACCTAACTTCTCCTTACTTGCAACCGTCAATGTTCCAGTCACGGTCACGTCGGCTGAAATTTTTGATTTGTGTAAGTTTGTCTATCCGAGCATCGAACTAGATTTAATAAAACACACCTGAATAACTTTTTCAGTCACTTATGTGAACATTTTCCATACATAATCCCTGTAAATCTTGTCTAAGAGCTAATTACTTAAAAATACAGTTCCTTTTTTGGAATAGGTTGCCATTTGGAGAAAGGATATGCTGGCTTTTTGCCTCTATTTCCTAATAGCTGTCTTTAAGGCAAGAAACGCGTTGCCAAACCCGACGAGTACTTTGCATCGCCCATTTTTGACGAGAATGTACCTCCGCCGAAACAGCCATGCCCTCCATCGCCTTCGACTGGCAATGTCTCCAGCAAGGACAAACTGTTGTTGAAGACTCCATTGGTGTTGGTGGAGAACCAGAAGGACGCGAACGCCATGGAACTGCAACAGTACTGCTACAGTCAACCGATCGTACTGATCCATGGGCTCACAATGGCGCTGAAGATTGATCTCAGTCAGTTCTCCACAAAAACACTGATTCAAACTGCGCCTGAGCACGAGGTTTAAAGCGCGAGGCAGGGATTTTGAGACGAAAAAAATAAATCTTTGGCATTCAGGTGGAAGTGCGAACCCAGTATAAAATGCCCTCATATGATGTCAATCTGGACCAGATGGGCGAGCCGACATGGGCAATTGTAATTTTTTGACATTATAATATGCTTCAAAGGAGTTGGATATAGGATATATACAACAAATTTTTTCAGAGAAGTTCCAAATCATGGTCAACACTGTCGCGTTATGGGCAATATCAGGCTGAATCGTTCAGGTGTGACTGCTCGACAGGCAATTTTGTCGAAATGCTTTTCTCTTTTTAGGTACTCGCTGAAGGAGGAGACGGAGAAGTTGCGGCAGGCAAACCCGAAACTTTACCAATCGCAGCAACAGCAGATAACCAACGCAGAACCTGGCGGTGGTTCATCCTCGCCGGCGCCGTCTAAAAAGCGAAAGGCAATGCTGGCAGCGAGCAGTGGGGGCACACCGACTCGCAATGAAGAATCTCCTTACAGAATCATCAAGTTCGGCACCAACGTGGACCTGAGCGACGAGCGAAAATGTGTGTGGAAAGGGACAGAAAATGTGTTGAAACTATGATTAATATAGACATATATATCAGTTATTGATTGAATGAAATGCGAGTCTCCAGATTTTGACCGAAAATTTGGCTAGTTCGAAAATGTTTTTCACTGATTTTAAAATCTCATTTAGATATTTGACAGTGCAGAAATTTCAAAACTAACACTAAAAAAATATGGTTGGTTTTTGGGTTTGTGGATTAGTGCTCGAAATGTTTTTCACTGATATTGTGTCTGGAGATCTCATTCTGTGCTTCATTTTGGATATTAAGTATAAGATCGATTAAGGGGCGCAAGTCTTTAAAAATATATAAAGAAAAATAGTTTAAACTTTCTGGTGGATTCAACTAATCGATCGTTTTATGTTAGTTTATGCCCAACTGGTTGAGCTGAACAAGCTACCAGCGTTTTGTCGGCTGAATTCGGCCAGCAACATGCTCAGTTATCTCGGCCATACCGTACTCGGCATGAACACGGTACAGTTGTACCTGAAGGTGCCTGGATGTCGCACACCAGGTACGACAAATAATTTAAAAAATGTGTCAAAAACTAAAAAATTTGTCAAATTTAGGACATTTGGAAAACAACAGTTTCGCAAGCGTAAATGTCAACATTGGACCAGGTTTTTATGGGGTATTTTTAATTTAATTTTACATTTTTTTTTGCAGGCGAATGCGAGTGGTTTGGCGTTCCTTATGAATATTGGCCAGGTCGAAATTCGAATTTTAAGCATTATATTATCCCATTTTAACTCCATATCTTTTTAGTTATGGAAAAGATGTGCAAGGAGTGAGTGTCATTATCTTTAAAAAATAATTATAATAATTTTTAAAAGATAATTTTCATTAAACTGGTCAGATTCCAGATTATAAATTTGATCGAATTTGATGAATCGTTGAAGTCTTTTACCTATTTCGGATACCATATACTTTTTTTATTTTCAAATTTACTTTTTTAACAAGAAAAAATAGTAATATCATTTATAGTCGCGGTATTGATTTTCTGCGCGGTGCATGGTGGCCAAATGTTACCGACTTGCTCAAGGCTGATGTACCCTTCTACAGATTTACGGTCTCATTTTTTAAAACATTCTTTAAAAAATTTATTATTTAGCAAAAGGCCGGCGATGTGGTTTGGGTGAGCGGCGGCTGTGTGCACTGGGTAAGCACAAAATTTGTATCGAATATCGATTTTGATTTAATTTTTTTTCAGGTCCAAAGTACGGGCTGGTGCAACAATGTAGCATGGTAAAATACCTTTTACTAATAATCTGCTTTTTTATTCTGATTCTTTCCACTTTTTCAATTTTCCTCATATACATATTATTTTTCATGATTTTCATTAGGAAAATGGTATTTTTTACTGAAAAAGTTTTAAACTATAAATTCGCTTCAAATATTCTGACACTCATCTTTCCTGAAATCCTTTCATGTTTGCAAATACTCATCTGCCAATTTGCAGGAATGTTGGTCCGATGACAGCTACCCAGATGGAGATGGCCCTGATAGCACACGAATGGAATAAGCTAACTGTATGAAATTATTTTTTTATCTTATTTAATTTTTATAATTTTCAAGTCTTACCAATCTCTTGTCCCAATGCAACATTTATGCTGGTCATTGGCGCGCGATGTCCGGTTCAGTAACCAAGTAAGAATCCCTTGTTGAATTTTCAATAAAGCCAAAAAACATGATTAAACAAAGGCCTGAAAAGAAAAATTATCATTTTCTGGAAATAATTGTCAGAAAAATTAACAAATCAATTCGATCAAATTATCTCGTCATCTCCTACAATTTTTGCAAATGTTCGAAAGGGACATTTTTATTCTCTTGCGGGAAATAAATAGCAGTGAGTAGGATTAAATTTCAAAATTTAAAAGGTGAACAAATGAAGCAAGCTGACTGATGAGCATTTTTTATTTGCCTTTTTAGAAGCTGTACAACCTGGTCAAGCACATGCTGATCCGCTCGTTGGCCTATTGCCAGATGCTGGTCGACTATGTGGGCATCACATTGAAAAGTGCGATCAAGAAGCAGCTGCGCCAGAAGGGCGAATGTGCGCACTATTGCCACCTGTGCGAGATTGAGGTGTTCAACATCCTGTTTGTCAAGGAGATCGGCGGCAAATGGAAGGTTAGCTTTGAAATTGAAATGATTGGTCAGATATGAATATGAACACTGCACTCGCCATTCTGTGCTCGAATTTAAACTGTAGACAAGTTTTTACTCTTTTGCTAAAATTTCTGGCGTATCTTTAAATTCCAATAAGTCTTTTTCGCATTAATCCTTTTTCGCCCTACTACGCTTCTGCTACTTTTGCATAGGTATAAGTACAACAGAATGGGAGGCATCTCAAAAATTCTCTTGTTTTGTATTTGAATAATTTAGTACTTTAGCATTATTTTACAGATCTTTTGTGTACAGTGTGCTCGACGGAGTCCTTGCTTCAATGACTATGTGAGTTTCTTTGGGTTTAATTCACTGTACAAACCTCCAGTTTTTCGTGGGAACGGGAGGAAGTAGGTATGCGACCCTGAGAGCCTCTTTTATAGTTTTGTTCGTACCTGGAAGGATCGCATTAATATTTGAATTGTAAGTATAATATACCTAATTTTTCTTTTTTTTTCAGGTTGTTTTGCAGCAGTACTCCTTCGAAGAGTTGTCCACAATTTTTGATCGTTTTCAGTTGTATCCGGTAAGTGAACTCGATTTTTTTTCCATATTTAATTATAAAAATATTTCTTAAATTTTTAAATTTTTTCATAATAAATTATTATGGTAGGTGAGAAATGGTTAAAAAATTGACTAACTGTTCAAATTTTAGTATTTTTATTCTCATTTTTGGTTCGATCATTCTTACAACTTAAATTTTCAGGCAAAATCCGCTCTCATTTGCTGATTGATGCAACTACGACATTCGGCCCATAGAAGCACTTGTACATGTACGCATTCAATGCTGAACACTAAACAACTAATTAAATAGTAGTTACTAGTTCAATAGGAGCAGGTTGCTTCCCCTTTGGTGCGCATCGCATCAAAAAACCTTTCTTGTTTCCTCTTTCCTTCACCTTCACGCCCACCCACTCTTTCATCAACTGCAGCTTTCTTCCAGTTTCGACTTCTTTCCGTTTTCCCTTCTTTTGCTCTCTAATCCGCATTATGCACCTTGTTCCTTTCGTTCTTCCTTGTGCCGATATTGTTTTTTATGTGTTATATATGTCATCTATTCCTCATTTTGCCCCACCATCCATCCATTCTCACCTTTTGAAATGATCTTTCTCTTTTGAACAACATCAGCTCAGGAGTCAAATCGCCCGCCCACCCAACACAAATGTAAAATGTTATGTTTTGGCCCACAACAATACCTTCTCCACTCTCCAGCAGCAGGAAACAACGATCTTTAAAACCCAACATCCTCATCAGCTCATCACCAGTCCTATCTTCAACTCACAAGTTATGCTTTCATGCATAAACTAACGTCCATGATCATTGATCAGTCTGTTTATAAATGTGTGCCAGGGACAACTTATGATTAAGGATCAAGTATTAAGGCTGGGATTTAAAATTGCTGAAAAACGCTAAGTATGTAAATTCAAAACCTTTTATCTTCTGGCACAAAGGTGCATTTGTAAGCAACTCCCTGCCTAACAGATTGTTGAGAAAAGCAAAATCAACGGAGCGTTAGGTTATGTCCCTATTGTCCACTCATTTCCACTAACCCTCCCGAAATTTCCTCCCGATTTCTTCAGCTAAAATTTCAATCGAATGCACGAGAATGTATGTCGTCGCATCATCAATCAATTCCTCACATTGATCCAATTGTTTAGGAATCACTGCCAGCACCCTTTGATTATGGATTCTCATCATTGTTTGTTACATTGTATGTGTGCGTTCGTGAATTGTTTATGTCTCTTCCCTTCCCCAAAAAGATGACAGGAAATTCTCTAGTTAATTGTTCTATTTTGTGCAGCGTTCCATACCAAATTTTCCGCGTGTACAACCCACTTCCTTGAACTTTCATTTCGGTATAAAAATGTTAATCATACGAAACCATTTGGAAAATTTCTTTGGATGAATTCACTTTCAAAGGCGTGCCCGCCAAACAATTTTTATTCAATCACCAAGTACATGAGAAGAAAGGAATAGGTATACGAAGAATGTGTGTGCAAAGAAAGCCTTTTATAGCTTACACAATACAATTGGGAATGAAGTGATCGGTTGCGGTTAATTCCTCGTCTTCGTCCAACATCCCTCCGGTGGACGATGTTCGGCCAAAAGCAGACCGCTCAAAAAGATCCGTCATCGGCCCAGCGTTGGCCCCTCATCATCTCCTGCTCCAACCGGTTCCGTTCCCGCTCGATCCACATCATTGTCTGTTCCAGCTGCTTCATACGACTCATCAATGATGGTTCCGTCTCCCTGCGACTTTCATCAACAAAGCGAGGAGCAGCAGAAAGTGCTCGCGTTGGACTCCGTTCGTCCATGACAGCCGTTGAAAACTGATGCTGTTGCTGGTCGCCATGATAATAATGACCCCCACGGTCATCATATTCTGTCTGCTGGTAATCATGATCACGACCACGTGAGGTTGAGGACGGCTGTTTTGAGGGAGTGGTAATTAGTAAATTATAAGTGAAGAAGGGAATGTGAATCGGACTGTTTCTTTGATTAAGCTTCCGGGCTTAACAACAAATGCATGTGACTGATCCCAACCCTGTTCTAGCCTCTGCGCCCATAAGACTTTAGATATAGCGCCCATAAGACTTTAGATATATTGTCTTCAACTGTGCATTTGTAAGGTCTAATAA
Source organism: Hoplolaimus columbus (assembly GCA_016433075.1). Taxonomy (NCBI): domain Eukaryota; kingdom Metazoa; phylum Nematoda; class Chromadorea; order Rhabditida; family Hoplolaimidae; genus Hoplolaimus; species Hoplolaimus columbus. Next base: position 328 of record JAEHOM010000320.1, on the reverse strand, counting down.
ACCAATAGCTTGTTCTAAGCCACACAAGGCATAATGAGCCTAAAAGTGTTTGTATACCTATATACCTAACAAGGAATGCACCAGAAACCAGTTACGCACACAGACATAAAGACATGATCAGAACTCACCAGATAATCCATGAGAAATCGGTGTTTCTGGTCAAGATCATGCTCATAATGTTGCGCATGTGACAACAACTGTCCACTTTGCTCATTGTTTAAAGTTGATGTCGATAACTGTCCAAGGTGGTCCTAATATCAAAAAGAGTGAGAGAGAAGTTTAATGCTCCTATTAGAAGTCCAAATACCGTATTCCTGTCTCTTATACA
>JAEHOM010000319.1:0-13133 GCA_016433075.1 Hoplolaimus columbus | reverse complement strand
TACGTCAAAAAGGATTTTTTGGATCGGATCTGCTCCATCAAAGACCTGTTGGCCTCAAACACAAGTCTGATCTCTGAGTTCAACAAATACACGGTAACCAGCTGCTGCATATTGGATTGGCAAATTTTGTGGTTACAATGAATAAAAAATTTAAAAAATAATTTAGTGTATAAATAAAATAATAAAAAATAATAAAAAAAATAATTTAAAAAAAAATTACCCATTTGCTAATATAGATACGAGCATGGTGCGTGAAACCAACAAATTTGGTGAAAACACCAAAATAAACGCCAATTGGCATTTTGCTTATTTTGGTGATATAACCAAATCTGCTAATTCCCAATTTAAAAAAATCGATTTTTTCAAAAATTCAACTTTTACAGACATTGGAATTCAGAAAAACGATCATCACCATCGTGTAGGAAAATTTATACAAAAAATCCTTTCATACAACAATTTCATTCAATTCAGAAAACCTATTCCTGTCCATCCATTTAAGAAAAACGAAAGTTATGTCAATTTTAATTTTCACTTAAGTCGATCTTAAACCTGTTTTTAAACCGAAACTCCAATTCTCTGATAAAATATACATATTCTGATAGCCCACAGTCTGAAGCACAGTCCCGACAGCGAAAGCCAAGCTGATTTTCCAAGATAGAAAAAAGTTTCCCCAAGGAAAACAGACAAAAACTCGTAAAATCAAAAATTCAAAAACTCCGTACGCTAGGTCCGTACTGAAAACCCAAGCAGGTGTGTTTTTCAGATACCCCACAAAATTTGGTATAGGTTATTTTGGACCCAAGCCTACTCATCTATAAAAAATTGTTTTTTTTTTCTCTGAAGTAATTCAATGCTAATTCAATTTTAGTGATTTTTGGTGATATCACCAAAAACTGATGATTTGAATTTGCGCTCTTTTTTGGTGTGTTTTCACCAAATTTGGTAAAACAAAAGCCATTGAGATTTTCCAAACCAGACGGTTGTGGTAGCGCGACTATTTTTTGAAGCGAATGTCCCTTTGGCGTTTTTTCAAAAAAAGGAAATCGAGTACACAATCCTATAGTCGGTCGCTGTAGTTATCGATCGCCCGCTCGCTTGCTGTGCGGCTGTGAAGACTGGCACCGGTGAACGGTGAAAACAAAAGAAAAGGGCTGCCTTATATGCGCGCTGAAGGGAGTGGGCGTGGCTTGTCCTTGCTTTCTTTTCGTGGCGTCGCCTTTTCATGGCGTTTGCGCGGGGTGGGCGTGGCTTGCCCCTTTTCCTCCTTTTAAGCGCGGACAGTCAGTCGTACACTGTTTGCCACTAAAACTCAATATTTATTCGTTTCAATAAATAGTCAATAAATTATTTTGGAAAATCTCAATGGCTTTTGTTTTACCAATTGAAGTAGGCGGACTGTTATTGCTTGAAGGTGGCATGACACGCCCACTCCATCCTGTGGTTGGTGAAAACTTGAACCTATTGTGAAAGGAAATGTGGAGCGGATGTACAGTATGTGGGCGTATCACCCCATCTTCTACAAATCACACATCATTTTTCTTGCATTTGACACAAAAATAGAAAAATTTGTTAACATTTAATGCTCAACGGACAGGAGATAGGGAGTTGGAATGATTTAAAATCAGAGCAAAGAAATTTGTAAGAAAGTATCATGCATGATTCACTTGACGAGTCATTTATATTCATTTAACGTAATTAATTCCATGCTTGAAATATCAAGATGATATGCTTTTAGTCCGCCACTTAACTCAAATATATTTTGAACTTCAAAAAAACATAAAACTCTCCGATATATCGTCAATTTCCTGTCTGTGTTTGCTCAAGCATTTATCTATTCGCTATTCCAAATTCTCACTGTGGAGTAGGCGTGGCCATCCACTTTTCCACAAAAATATTGAAAAATATATATTCAGAAAACATTCGAAATAGTTAAAATTTGAAGTTTTGTCAAATATCCACAATTATAGATTATAGCAGATGACCGTCAAGTTAGTGATGGTCAGCCACACACTCTCCTTATGGATATGATCTCGGCCATGGAACTGTTTCGTACAATGCCTGTATTCCAAATAATATTTCTTGAAGATCAGGTCAGCCTTTAAAAAAGATTATGTCGACACATGTTACTTTTGCCATTTTTAAAGATAATGTTTTTTGGGGGAGAATCCTTCAGGTGAAACACTTTTTAGGGCACTATTTATTTATTTATTTATTGGGCAAACCACAAGGTACAAAAGTACACTAACAGTGGTGAAATACAAACAACGTAAATGTCACAGGGGTTACAGATGTAACAGTATGAAAGAATAAAAATATAAAAACATAGGTGAATTAAGCCACTTAAAAAGCAATATCAGACTCAATTAACTCCAACTTTTTAGTAAATTGCCTGAACTTATTGTTGTTCAAAATTTCCTTAGCCTCTTTAGGTAATTTATTCCATGAATTTATAACTCGAAAGAAAAATTTTGATCACATTTATGTTTGGACCTCATGTTTTGAGTTTCCTTTTGGATTTTATAGTCAGCTTAAAATATATGATCTAAGTGTGTGGATTTAGTCAAATTTTTGTGAGTCATGGCCAAATCCGCAAAAAAAAAGCTAAGCCTAGAGTGGTAAGGAATTAAGACTAAACCACACCTTTTAAAAACCATTCTTGTGAAATATTTTTGAATTTTCTCAATTTTTTCAATAAATTTTTTCTTCAATGGATTCCAGGTTTCAGTGGAATATTCAAGTAGTGGCCGAACATATGACTTATATGCCTGGATTAGAATTTCATGATTACTAGTCTTCATTATTCTTAGTAAATTATTTATTGAGAAGAAACCGCTTTTAACAACTTTATTAATTTGTGATCCAAAGGAAATTCCTATCCAGAACAACACCTAAATCATTTTTCTGTTTTTTTTTCTCAATTTTTTGTTAAAAAGACAGTAATCCTTCTCACCATTTTCAGTTCCAATATAAAAGGAGAAACTTTTATTGATCGAAAGTTTAATTCTATTTTCAACAGACCACGCTTCTACTGCACGAAGAGCATTATCTAAGATTATCCTTTGGGCAGCATTTTTATAAATAATAAGTTTTACATCATCAGCATACAATTTAAAAAATCTCCGGCAGCACATTTGGAAGATCATTAATAAAAATGAGGAATAACAAAGGTCCTAAAACACTCCCTTGAGGAACGCCAGTGAAAGTTTGATAATAGTCAAAGTATTCATTATTAAACTTAACCCTAAATACGCGATTTTTCAAAAAATTTTCGATGATTTCAAGGATTTTCCCGCGTATACCTATCTTCTTTAACTTTATTAGAAGAAGGTCAGTAGGAACAGAGTCAAATGCTTTCTCAAAATCTAGATAAATAACATCAATGTTTAAATCATTCTCAATTGCTTCATAAAAATCATGAAACATTGAAAGTAATTGAGTAGTGGTTGACCTCCGCTTTAGAAAGCCAAACTGTTCAGGTGTAAAAAAATTTTGAAGATGCAAAAAAAGAATAAATTTTTAGGGCTAAGATCTGTTCAAATATGCGGCAAAGCGTGTAGGTGAGGGAAAAAGGTCTATAATTACTGGGGTTCATTTTGTCGCCTTTTTAAAAAACAGGTATTATAATAGATTCATTCCACACAGCTGGGATTTTCTTCGAATCTAGAATTATCCTGAAAAGTTCAGTAACAATAGAAGCAAGTGAAAACGAGCATTTATTTAAAAAGACATAAGGTATCCCATCAGGTGAACTTGAATTTTTAGCCGGAACGTTATTAATAAAATTCAGAATAGTCAGTGTATCAAAATCTAAATCACATAAACAATTCTCATCAGATAAACCACCTGCATGCAGACTGCACCTGTTCTACAATATCAATTTGTTCAATAATTTTTGGTGTGGGCATAAATGATTTTTGAAAGGTTTTCCCCAAGAGATCGCATTTAGCTTTATCGTCACAATAGATTCTACCATTTTCATCAATTAAAGTTGGAATTGATCTATTATGGCTAAGTTTAGCGCGAAGGAACTTATGAATGGAATTTCTTGCCCGCTCACTTGTCAGTGAAGGTTTTTTCTTTGTAATCAAAAAATTGCTGCATCTGCTTTTAATATAATTGCAGAGAATTCTATATTCAGTTTTTATTATCTTATTAAAAGGAAATCTCCTAAGCTTTTTATGCCATTGTAAATTTCTTAGGTTAAGTTGACGAAGTTCTGTAAGGGTATTGCTGTTTACCACTTTGGCTAAATTCCTAATTGGAATGTTTTCTTGTATCACTTCTTGGATTTTCCTATTAAAAAGCAAATACTTTCCATTAATGTCAAATTTTTGAGACAAAAAATTGTCCCTGTTAATATTAACTAGTGAATTATTAATAGCCAGGAAGTTAGCCTTAGCAAAATTCATAACATTTACAACTGATCTATTCTTTTTACTGAATAAGCCACTAAATTCGAAGAGAACCATTTGGTGATCAGAGGTGGAGAATTTCTCTCTAACCTCAATTCTGGTTATTAATTCCTTAGGTTCAGAAAAAACCAGATCAAGTATTGAATTTAGACGGGTTGGCTCATGAACATGCTGGTAAAGATTGTGCCTATAAGAAAATTCAATTAAATTATTTGCATTGGTTTCATCATTATTTTCTAGATTTAACCAATCTACCATCGGAATATTGAAATCCCCGCATAAAACTGTATTTTTGTTATAAAATTTTCAAAATGTTTAAATAGTTTTTGGTATTTTCAACTGTGCAGCTAGGTGGACGGTATAAGCAAATTAACTTTAAAGGATGGGTTAGAAAAAGGTTTAAAATAATAAATTCGCATTGAAATTTAGAGCCGGCCTGAATTATTTGAAAAGGAATTTTATTAGTGATTAAAAGGGCGCACCCACCACACTTTTTACAACTCCTATTCGAAGAAATAGGCTCAAACTTTCCACCTAATGTAATGTCGGAATATATAGTATTTGAGTCTAACCACGTTTCAGTATACAAATTATTTTAGGATTGTATTGAGAAAACAAAAAGTTCGGGTCAGGAATTTTATTTTTAATTGATTTAGAATTTAAAAGAATACAAGAAATTTTATCGTTTTTTGGTGACTTAACAGTTTTCAGTGGTGTGCCCGAAAACCATTATTGCTTGTTAAATGGCTTTGGGTTTTTAAATTCTCTGATACTAATATCAACAACGAAGAACTTAAAAAGGCCGCATTGGGCATTCTTTTTCATATGCTAGCTTGCGCAAACTATAAAGAAGCGACAATTCGTCTGGCATCATGTCCCTCCGGACTATGGACCCCTTGGGAAAGTTTGGAATGTTTTTAATTGTTTTGCGGAAATTGTATAAAAATTGGTCCCTAGCTTTTGGGATGTAAAAGGAACTTTTACAATACGAGGCTTAACCTGCGATCCATTTCTGGGCTCCTTCTGCTCCCGCGAATGGCGATGTATCTGATCAACGATGAGTTCGTCCACCAGACCACATTTCCCAGCCACTTCCCTGATCAGTTCCACCTCGTCCTCATCTTCTGGCAGCCGTTCGACCACTGCGCGCTTGGACTTCTCACGAAGCTGGTCGGAGTCCACCACAGCTTTGTTGATGTACTTGAACAGTGCGTCGGGAGGGCGGCACCATGGAGTTGGGTGCTGATGCAGGGCATGGTGCTTTGTGCCATCCATCGGTCGACCCAGTACTGCCGCAATGTTGGCGAGCTGCCGTTCAAGTCTCTCCATCCGCTGCTCAAGATGTGCAATCGATTCAACATCAATCGATCCATCTATCGCCGCAGGGCCCACTGTCTTGTTGTTGTCAAGCAGTTGCTGCACCATCACCTCCAACCGACCCATCCTCTCGTCCAGACTGGAGAATGTTGGCTTGGAGTTGGTGGAGACAGTTGGCTTGGTCAACGTCGAACACGAATTAGCGAAGAAATATCGATTTATATAATCTCAGACTTGGGTAATTAAACCCGCTTCTATCATTATAACATTGTTGCAAACTATACAGAGCATATAATAAGGCGGATTTGGATAATAATCAATTCTAATAATCAACAAACGTGTGTGACATTGTGCTAAACCATAAAATTACAATTCTCATGGAAATCATAAATCCATTTGATTTGATAATAATAATCTTTATCTAAGAAAATATTCAACGAAGGGGTGACCACTACCACGTTGAATTTAGTATATGTTTGTATCATACGGCGGTTATTTTTCATACATTGTCTAGGTTTGTCTATCTTTCTACTCAAACAAGTTTTTTTATTAAAAACAGCAGGACAGGTTGAATCTGAAGTGAATTATCTAATTTGGCTAAAATACGAGATGTTCTATTTACAAAGGAATGTTGGCTTTTAGAGTTTTGTCTCTTAATCAGAACTTGTTTCCTTAAAGTCATATTTATTTATTTTTGGTTGACATTTGAAAAGATTGCTGGATTTATATGAGTATCTCCATTGATAATTTTATGTGCAAAATAAGATCGAGCATCATTCTACGCTTTTCTAATGTGGGAAGCCCAAATATATTTAGTCTTCTGCAATAAGTGACATGTGGAAGACGGCATTTTTTGAGAGCTATTTTAGTGAAATATTTATGGCATTTTTCAATTTGTTTTATATTCTTTTTAAGCTTAGGATTCCAAACTTGGGGTGAGTATTCGTATAGAAGTGGCCTAGCATAGGTTTTATAGACTTGGTCCATGTTTTAATGCTTCTGGTTGTTAGGATTTTGAATAGTGTTCTCATTCTCAGATAAGCCGATTTTACTATTTTGTTGTAGTATTCTGAATAACACAATTTATTATCGATAATCACACCTAGATCCCGTATTGATTCAACTTCATTAATTGTCATAATGTTTTACAAATGTTTTACATTTATTTGAAGTGAAAATTATGGAGAAATCGATCATTGTGGTACAGAATATCGTAAAAATCCGTGTTTAGCAAATAAATTTTAATAAAAATTGTCGAAAAAGCAGTAACAAACAATTTCATAATAAACAAGAAAATATTCCTCATCACTAGGGTTCGGATAGTTAGGCACGAAGAGGGGCACGGCAAAACAAAAATTGCAAAATTAGAAAAATGCGAACTTGCAGTGTATTTTTTAAATTCTTAAGCAAAACATATCAATACAAACCATTTCAGAGAGCATTCTTCGTGTTATAGTTATTGGTTCGTCTGGCGCGCGGGCGTTAGGCAAAATACTGCCATTATGGGGCGTTAGGAAAATATTGCCATTTGGGGCGTTAGGCAAATACTGCCATTATAAAAAAAGAAAGGAAAAAGGTATTGGGCGTTAGGCAAATACTGCCATTATGGGGCTTTAGGCAAATACTGCCATAATGAAAAAGAAGGGAAAATATAGATGCTTTTCGGTACTCGGGGGTTTTCGAGGGTGCTATAACCCCATTCAGCACAAAATTCCCTTTGATCCTCTTCATTAAATGGGTTGAAAAAAATTTCTCGTCCAGAATCTTTTCTTGGAGGGATGTTAACAGATCCCACGGCAATTTTTTCTACAATTATTTCAGGCACTTTTGTTTCTTTAGTTTTCAATGTATTCTGCGCCACAATTAACGAAGGTGGATCAACAATTATCAATTTTTGATTCCGCTTAAATTTTACATATATCAACTATCTTTATAGATTTCATTACCTCTTTAATAATTGATTCCTTTTTTGTATGACCTTTTTCATCTAATTGCAATAAAAGGTGGGATAATTTGCTTAGTGTGTGTACAGTTGTGGTAGAAAAATCGTTGTCTGAGATAAAGCCGAGAATTACCTTTTCCTATGATTAATTTTAATTTAAGCTATCTTTAAATATGTGATACCTCGTATGTATTTATGTCTTAAATTTTATTATCCAAATCTTCATAAACTTTTTCTCTGGCTCGTGGATTCAATTTTCCGACCATAAGTTTTTTGATTCTATCGTCGTTATGGCCCATAACTCTCTGCATATAGCAAAGCAAATTTTCAATGGTGCCATGCTGAAGAGACGATGGATCTCTGCAATACTATTATAATGTAATCAGTGAAAAATTATTACCTTTTAATCAAGGAATTGAATGATTCTGCTTGGTTATGGAGCGAGTGCGCGCTAAATGGTTAAAATCCCAGATCCCAGTTAAAATCCCAGTAAAAACCCAGATTAAATCCCAGTTAAAATTCCAAATGGTTAAATCCATCATCAGTGTCCCTTTTGCTAATCCATTACCGTTCCTTGATGCAACAATTTACTTCTGCCTTTAAAGCGTTATCAGCTTGAATGTTTTCTTTTATTATGGACCACATATGGACCACATATATAGCATACATATTATTCTACATGATTGGCCTTCTAATTTGATAGAGCCAATATGAGTGACTTCCAAATGTTCAGGTAAATCAAATAAATTTTAACTGTCATTTTGTCCAGCTTGATTCTGTCGGCGTCTTAGGTAAGATCTTTTGATTTTACGCCAGTCAGGATAATTGATATTGACTTAACTTTCACTTTCTGGGTCCCGGCCCGTCGATATATCGAAAACTTTTGTTTGTTTCGATCCCTTTTTTTATTTATTATTGGTTTATTTTTTTGTTTTCACTACCTGTTCCCACAGCAATTTTGGATTAGTTTGACATGTAATTGTCGTCTTTGGTTCCAATCTATTTGCTCGCCCATGTTTCAAATGATTGGGGTAGTTTTCATTATGGTTTGGCTGTGACAGTTCTAGTCGTCTATTTGCTCGATAATTGCACGCGCACATGGAACATCACTAAATTATCTAATAAATGTGAAGAACATTTAAAAATACCTCGAGCTAGAACTGTTTACATGTCATACAACCCAGATAGCAGGGATGCGCCTTTTTGTTCAAGCACGATAACGATATGCGATACGATAACGAAAATAAAAAATCACGATAACGATAAACGATACGATAAGAATACTGAAAAAACACGAATAAATAGTACGATACGATAATTTGGTAACGATATTTTCGAAAAAATTCAGAGGAGAAATCAAAAATTTTCATTTTTTTTGCAAAAAAGGCATTTTTCAGCCAAAAAAATCCATTTTAAGCCAAAGAAAAGAAAAGTAAATTTTGTTTTTTTGGATAGGAAAATTAATTTTCTTTAGGTAATGGGGGTGCCGGCGGTGCCGATAGGCAACGCGAATGCCATAGAGAATGCCATAGAGAAAAGTGTATGATAAAATAAAACTTAAATAAGACAGTTTGGGAATCTTGTATATTTAAAATTTGTTATTAAAATGACTTGAAATATCACTCGAATAACATTATTTAGGATATAAGCGTAAGCGTGTGTAAGTATATAGCTTATACAATGTAAAAGGTAATGTATGAATGGCCTGTTTTATATTTATTATAAAGATAATATGAATCGATAAAATTGTCAAATTGTCAATCGAGAAGAAGATTGAGAAGCCATTTTTCTGCCTGCATGCTTAGGTCACGCCGTCTTTTTTACTCACTGTGAACTTAATGAAAACCAAGTCAAAGTAATTTTTTTGATAAGTACTGCAAAGCTGAAGCTCGATAACAGGTCGCTTAGCAGATGATTTCAGACTTCTTATCTGAAATATATCGAGACGTGCTCCTCTATATATTTTCTTTACATTGTCAGCCTCATCTTAATTACCCAATATTTAAAGATACATGAATGGGCATACCTTTATAACAAACATAACGCAAATGCTCACTGAGGCCTTCATGAGTTTCGATTTTGCGAAGACTTTCAGAATTATATCCATCATGGTGTAAAAAAATTCGCTGCTTGGTAATTTTATCAATATTAGAAACAGATGTGCAAAAAGTTCTGAAAAATTAAAATATAAAATATTGATATATTTTTAATAACTTACCAATAGTTGGTAATGATGTAGATGTTGATGAGGTAGTTGTTGTGGTGAAAATAATTGAACCGTTACAATCACATGTCGCTAAACACGAAAATAAGTTAGAAACTAACGCTCTATGTTTAGTTGAAATACGTTGCCCATATTCAAATTCTCCTTCGACACCGCTATGGCCCACTATCCATCGTAGGATACTCCGGCTACAAACCAACGTCTGAAAAATTTGTTCTGCTCTCTATGCTGATGAATATATCCCATTGAGGCACTGACGCTTCTACCACTTAATGATGTAAACGAAAGTAAAGCTTAATGTGAATTTTTTCATCAACAATATCCTCATTTAGCTCAGAGTGATGTTCTTCGTCTTCCTTAGTAAAAATATGAATGGTAGGTGAAACGAATCAAATAGATAGAAAAGTTCTTACAATATTATGACTTAAATCAATGTATCCAAGAGAAAGCTGCATCATCCTATTCATAAACTCCGTGGATACAAAGTCGGGAATTCTGAATCGGATCGTTGCTGATCGCTTTCCACACTCATGATCTATGCGAACAACCGTTCTCGAGTATTTATTAAGCAACTCATCGTGAATATCTGTTGCTACGCCAAAGTATCTTCTGTATCTTCTTTCTGTGAAAGCCACAGCAAGGAATTTCTAAGTATAGTTCCAGAAGGTATGAGCACTTTTGGCTGTCATTAAGATAGTTTATGATAATTAATTAAAAAATCACAAACCCTATAGCGTTTTGTCATTAACCTATAGCGTGCCCATAATTTTGCATCTTCTGCTCGTTTCTTGTCGAAAGGAAGCGTTTGGGACCGTTTTTAAGCGATTTAGAGAATGGGTACTATGACGCAATTTTACCGGACATTGTTTAGGATCGACAAACATATGGTCTAATAAAGCATTTTAGCTGAAAAAATGCTATTTTTCAAAAAATTATACAAATGTGTTTTACCATTATTCGATAAACATGTATGTTTCAATTGAGTAAACATGGGCTAGTGTCTTTGGTGTCTAACTCTTTTAAACTACTTTAATACGTCTCCAATATGCCTTACATTAATATCGTATCGCCAACTTCTTAATATTTAAGCAAAAGCAACTTATTATAGCAACTCTCCTTTCACTTTAAAGAGTAATGCTCAAAAACATGAAAAAATGGCCATTGTCGGCTTATTTTCGATTTTAAAAATACTTGCTTAATTTAAGAAATCGAGATATTTAATCTCAATGTAAAAATAGCAGAAAATTTGTAATTAGGATGCGAAAACGAATCTAAATTCAACTGGAATTTTTCAGGCAATGGTCTGAAAGACGAGAATTTTTCATTTTCTCAAATATCAAATAAAACGAGCGTTGAAGCGGCGCTTCGGGCCGCTTAAACGCTCGGTTTACAGTAAAAAACGGCACCGCTTCGCTGCGCCTCACAAAGCTTATCCACTTCATTTTTTTGTCAAAAATGCATAAAATTTGCAAAATAAATATAGAATTCTTCTTCATAAATATCTTGAATCCATTTAAGATTTTCTCAAATTTCGGAAACCTGGAACCGAGCGATAATGAAGCTTTCGTGTATGAAATGAGCCTGCACGTTCGAAAGAGCAAGTTTTCGATTGGCAAACCAATTACAGATTCATGCGTATTAGAATCGAATATTTACAAATAGCCTAAATTGATGTTACTTATATTAAAAACTGGCCAATCTACATCCATTCTTGATCCAAAAATCCATTCTTTACCCTTTACCCCACTCTTGATTCTAAACCGGTTTTGAACCGTTTGACAAACCGATGCCGGATTCGTATTTCTCATCCCTGTACCAAAAATCAGCTTTTTCGGTTGATAAAAAATGCCCACTCTCGACCCACTCTCAATTCTAAACCGGTTTTTGAACCGTTTGTCAATCCTGTTCCGGATTCGTGTTACTCATCCCCAACGCCCCGTGTACCAAAAATCATCTTTTTCGGTTGCTAAAAAATGCCCACTCTCGACCCACTCTCGATTCTAAACCGGTTTTTGTACCGTTTGTCAATCCGATTCCGGATTCGTGTTACTCATCCCCAACCAAAAATCATCTTTTTCGTGTACCAAAAATCATCTTTTTCGGTTGCTAAAAAATGCCCACTCTCAACCCACTCTCAATTCTAAACCGGTTTTTGAACCGTTTGTCAAACCGATGCCGGATTCGTATTTCTCGACCCCGAAAATCACCGTGTACCAAAAATCAGCTTTTCCGCATGTTTCTGAATGCTCCAAAAGCTTTTATTCGAAAAACTCAAATTCTTTTTTCTATCCTGACATTTTGAGTACAACAAAAACTTACTCTGAGAGTAGAATGTGCCCAAACTCAACCCACTCTTGATTCTAAACCATTTTCTGTTCTGTTTCTCAAACTGATGATGGATTTGTCTATCTCATCCCCGAAGAAAACACACGAATACCAATAATCAGCTTTCTCGAATACTAAAAGTGCCAACTCTTGACCCCTCTCGATTATAAACCGGTTTTAAACCGTTTGTCAAACCATTATCTGATTCTGTTTTTCGGTTGCTAAAAAATGCCCACTCTCGACCCACTCTTGATTCTAAACCGGCTTTTGAACCGTTTGTCAAACCGATGCCGGATTCATGTTTCACATCCCTGAGAACCACCGTATACCAAAAATCAGCTTTTTCGGTTGCTAAAAAGTGCCAACTCTCGATCCACTCTTGATTCTAAACCGGTTTTTATACCGTTTGACAAACCGATGCCGGATTCGTGTTTCTCGACTCCGAAAACCCCCGAGTAACAAAAATCAGCTTTCCCGCATGTTTTTGAATGCTCCAAAATGAAGATGGCTTCGGACGGACACGACTGCATTAGTATAATAGAAATGACTTTGGGGTGTTTTTGATGATATTGCAGAATCATACTAAGAATTTTCATTATATTCAAGGAAAAAATGGACATCATCACTTCTTCTTGTGCCAGAAATTATGAAAAACTGATTTTTTTATTTTTCATTTAAAAATCCTAATATCACAAAAATTCAGCTTCTTCCTTCTGTGTCCGAAGACAATACGACCAAACTTCTTAAATGCCTGGAATTTCTTCTGCTTCTCCAACTACTTTTACATATCAAATTCCTACTACTCGGACTTCTTCTACAATTCGAACTACTTCTACACCCCTCTCGATTATAAACCGGTTTTAAACCGTTTGTCAAACCATTATCTGATTCTGTTTTTCGGTTGCTAAAAAAT
>JAEHOM010000318.1:0-13161 GCA_016433075.1 Hoplolaimus columbus | reverse complement strand
CGCGAACGCAATTTGAGCGAATGAATGGCTTCTCCAATGACTTTTGGGGTTGGGGAGGCGAGGACGATGACATGTCGTACAGGTATCACTTATATGAATGGTCAAATGTCAATAATGAAGTATCACAGAGTAACCTACGCTGGGTACAAGATCAGCAGGTATCCGAAGAAAATTGCGCGCTACAAAATGATCAAGCACAAGGAGGAGAAATTGAACCCAAAAAATGGGTGAGTGTCAAGAGCGAGTCAGAAAACATTTTTGGTTGGTACGAGAGGGGTCGAAAAATTTTTCGCCGTGCCCGGCGACCTGTGCTCACCTCACCGACCATCATAATAGTCTGGAAATAGTTATTTTGGGAGTAAACTTGATGACAATTAGGAGGGTTTTTTGGAGGCTGTCGGTGCTGATAGTCGCCACTAGGGAAATTTTTCGTTAGACCATTCCTGTTGAGAAAATTGGCAATTTTTTGCAGATTTTCAACGAAAGATTTTAATTTTTTTCAAACAATACTCTTACGGCAAACACCAATAAATTGTTTTCTTCTTTTTTTGCTAATTCCCAAATTTCAATAACTTTTTCCTGTACGTTTTAAGAATTCATAGCCCACTAATGACCTTATGCTCTTTCATTATGTTTAGTTGTCGCTGGGAGATCCTCAAAAAAACAAAAGAGCGGTGGAGACGCGATGGGCGTGAGTTAAAAAGTTATTTTTTCGTTTTCAGTTTTGCTTTTTAGTTTCAAACCTGAACTATGCCCTAATAGCCACCGAGTTCCACGGGCTCTACACCAACATTCACGTCGATTTGCTGGAAATACAGTCGCGAAGATCGCTCAGCGAGGAGCACATCAAGGAAGGTTGCTGACAACTCATTGGGCCCGCTGCCTCCCCTCCCCCTCTCTGATCTTATTTGATTCTGTGATGATCATTACAATGCGTTACCTTTCCCATTCCTTTCTGCCCCCCCCCTCCCTTACACATATCGTCATAAGATCAAAAGCGGACAACGGGTCTCGCACTTTGCATAATCTTCTGTATGGCCAGTTCAGTTCTCCTCCCCCCCCCCATTGGTGTAATGAAATTGAACATCATTTAAACTACTCATGATCATGACACTCATGTACAAACTTTTGTAGAGCGAGCCGGTCCAGAATTCTTTTAAAAAAGTTTTATAAGACATAATGAAATTTTAATTCAGGACCGTGATTTATTATAGCTTAATCCCCGTTATTTCTACTTAATCTTTTCTGATGATGTCAGCATCAGCCGACATTTATCAGTTTTATTTGTTTTGTTCTGCTGATCTTTTGCTATTGTAATCTTCTTGCCAAGCCACATTTGACAGTGAACTACACATAACCATTCAATTTCTTAACCATTGATTGCTTCAGTTTGTTCGGTTACATTCGCGCACCCGTGTTATTGGCGTTTCCCTTCCGCTGATGTTCTCCCCTTCCTCCATATCAATTCTCATTCAATTTGACCATATCCATCCATATTGACCATTATTATGTTGATTATTCATATTGACCATTAATTTGACCATATCTCTTGATCACCACCACCAATATCGGCATTTATCATTGTGCCTTTTTCTTTTGACTTGTAAGTTTAGCGGAATAAAACGAATCATCGCGAGCCAATATACTCTAGACGAGGCCAAGACACCCATTGACCCACTTCGAAGAGAATTCAACCACTAATAAGGGTTTTATGTATCTTGAAGAAATAATATCAATGATTGTTTTGTGGGGATTTTGCCATCCGTTTCTCAAATAAGGCGAAAGTTGGAAAAAAGGGAAAAATCAAGATGAAAGAAACAGAGGTGGGTGGGTGGCTTCAAGCTTTTCTTATCCAATTCACCTACAGTTAAATATGGCAATCTAGGACCATTCTTCCAGCCTATCATCACAATAGTTTGTACGTTTCATTCCGAATCAAAAAACATAGTTTATTTTTCATCCAAATCCTTTGCACGTACCCTGAACCCTGACCGAGCATGAGCAGTCCTATTGGTCAAAATAAATGTGAAATTTTTCTTTATCCAGCAACAATGATGAACCACGGCGGAACAAATATATGCGATGGGGGTAGGCAGAGGATGCGGATGCAACCAGCAAATTTTTGCTCAAAATAAAAGAATAAATTTTGATTAATAACTCCGAAAAGCTGGATGAGTGCCGGTTACACCATACGGTGATTGGGGAGTGTGGGTTTGAGGGAATTACCGAAAAAAGAATATAATTTTAACTGGAAGAGAGGGAGAATACGCACGTGGGTTCATTCCATCTTGGATACTTTCTTTAACTTCTCAACTTCTTCCTCCTTTGTTGACCTTCTTCTTACTGCGCAGGCTTTGACGACTGAAGCACCGCTGCAGCCTCGTTGACACGCACTTGCAACAAGTCCTCGCTGTCAAGAAGCATCTGAAAATTAAAATTCAGTTGTATCTGAAGACATGTCAATTCTGACGTCAATCGCCCACCAACTAAAATCCCTAAAAATACGTGTTATCGGGACAAAAATTGAGTATCAACATTTTTGCCTAAGAGTAATTTACAAATTGAAGTTTAAATGCATCCTCGTCCCTTACAATGATCTCCGCGTTGTCCATCTCGAGCATCATGCCAGTGATCTTGCCAACATCCTCCCCGCGGCAATAGCGTGCAACCATCGGGTACAAGCGCTCACCAAGTATTTGCTTTTGTTCCTTAATGCAAAAAGTAAGACATAAGGTAAAAAAAGACAATAAAATAAAAAATGAGGACGGTAAATACAATAAATCATAAATGATAACTAAAATAAGTGTACACAAAATTGTGAATCAATGTTTCACGATCAATGGCTTTTTTTGATAAAAACTGTCTATTCCTTAAAGAAAAAAATGGATAAATTTTCAAATTTTTCCCTGATGAGCCCTGGATATGAAGTAGGAAAAAGACCTGTGGTGGTGCGGAAGAGAGCAGTTGGCTGGTCAAAGGCTCCTGCTGGTGTCCTTGCATTCCATGGCCGGCCATCTGTGGCGCCCCCATCCCGCGGTTCGGCTGCTGCTGGTGGTTCATCGGGTAGGACGAGTAGGCCACCTGCTGTTGTTGCATTCCCTTCGGCGGTCCCTGGTAGCGCATTCCCTGCTGCTGTCCTCCCATTCCCGGCATGCGGTTCTGCTGCTGACGATGCTGTCCGTACTGGCCACCACCGCGCATTCCACCGGCACCGCCAAGTCCGCCCGCGCCGCGCGGTCCACGTGCAATTTGGTTGGTGTATTGGCCGCCAGCCGGTCCCATCATGTAGCCTTGCATCGGATCTATACAGCAAAGGCATATTTTAAGGTCAAAACATCAGATTAATAATTGAAGCAACGAACTGAATCCGCCCATGTTGTTCCAGCGAGGTGCCATGTTGCGCATCTGAGCTCCGGACAGGTTCGGCGTCTGCATGAACGGCGCAGCGCGTTGGTTTTGGATGGCCTGCGGCAGGAAGAAGCCACCGCTCGCCGGTGCGTACATCGTGCCCATGATGCCGGCAGGGTTCTGCATGCGCATGGCAGCCTAAAAGCAAACAAATGGAAACGAACACATTCGCATCGAGGAAGAAGTGCCACTTACCAAACGTTGCATGTATTGAGAGGCGAGCTGAGCCTTACGGTCCTCCTTGCGCTGAGCAAGTGCAACATAGAGGGGCTTGTTGCCGATGATCTTGTTGTTCATCTCCACAACAGCCTTGGTAGCATCGTCAGGCTTCTCAAAGCACACAAAACCGAAACCCTTCGAGCGACCGTTCTCATCGCACATAACCTAAAACAAATCAGTATGCATTCTTTTTTAAGTGAAAAAACATTTACCTTCGCACTGGTGATGTTCCCGTATTGCTCAAAGCTTTTGCGAAGCGCCTCGTCATTGATGTTGTCCTCCAAGTTCTTCACATACCTAAAAGGCTTTGTCTGATAAAGGGCATTCGCTGTTGACAAAGCAACTCACAAGTTAACGCCTTGGTAACGCTGGATGCGCTCGGCCTTGTACTGTTCGTAGCGACGCTTCAGCTCAGCCTGACGCTCACTTTTCTTCTGTGCGCGACACACCGTGAACTTCGCATCCGGTTTTCCGCCCGGCACTTCCGCTTCATTCATTTGCTCAACCGCTTTCGAGGCGCTCTCATGGTCTTTGTAGGCGACGAAGCCAAAGCCCTTCGATTTTCCGCTCTCGTCCTCCATCACCTTCGCGCTGATGATTTCCCCAAATTTGGAGAAGACTTCGCCGAGCTTCTCAGAGTCCAATGCATCACCGAAGTTCTTGACATAAACGTTCGTGAAACGACTGGCCGCATCGCCGATTTGCTTTTCGCGCGCAGAGCGAGGCACAAACTTCCCGACAAACCTGGACAGAGGCGCGTTCGTTTTGAACCGATGAATGAATAATCAAAATGCAATGCTTACACTTTCTTCCCATCCAAAAGCATTCCATTCACTTTGTCGATGGCCTTATTTGCCGCTTCTTCAGTCTCGAAGTGGATGAAGCCATATCCCTTGCTGTTCCCATCGATATCGCAAGCAACCTACAACAAACATACTTAAGTGACCAATTCAAAAAATTAACTAAGGTTTAGAGATGATTTTAAAATGCCAATCAATACCTTGCAGCTGAGAATGCTCCCAAACATGGAGAATGTATCGTAGATAGCCTTCGTGTCTATGTGCTTGTCTAAGTTCTTGATGAAAATGTTTCCGGCCCCAGATCGACGAATGCTCGGGTCACGTTGAGACCACATGATGCGGATAGGCTTGTTCATCAGCGGATCAAAGTTCATGGTGTCCAAAGCTCGCTCAGCTACAAAAAAAGAAACTGGATGAGGAGCTTCTCAAGCCCCACGGCCCTCGGCATTAGAGAAAATAATCTTCCAAATTTGTCGACCGAAATTATTTTTAGCGCCGACCCGTCCAATATGACAACAAATGTTGAAATATGAACTTTTTGAACTACATATAAAACAAAATATTACCATCCGCTGGTTGTTGAAAGTTCACGTAAGCATAACCAAGCGAGCGACGAGTGATCGCATCACGACAAACACGGATGGAAAGCACAGGACCAGCGCTGCTGAACTTGTCGAAGAGCATAGCCTCAGTAACCTATATAGACAATATAAAGTGAATATCATCTGGCAGGAGTCGTGATAAAGAACCCACAGACACATGGTCAACTAACACACATATAAAAGATTAACAAAATTACTGATCAACCCATTCGCATGTCAGTTCGATTTTCGGTACTTTTGCAAAACATCTCTCAATGATGAAATTTTTAATACCTCAGGATGAAGATCGCCAACGTAAAGCGAAGCCATTGGGTACGACGGAGCCATGACCTGCTGTGCTTGAGCAGCTGGAGTTGTTGCATTTGCGTTAGGTGCCGGAGCCACTGCAGCAACTGCTTGCGCCATTTTATTTTCCTAAAATGTATGAGATGACTTCTTACCTTAAGGAGAACTGAACAAAACAGAAAAGACTGAAGTTGAGAAAACAGATTCCCCTGGATAAACACAAAAAGAAGTAAAGAAACATCAAAAAATGCAGTATTCAGAGGAAAAATATGGAAAAAGGAAGGGATCGCGGATTGGAGTAGAGGAAGAATAGACTTTGAAATAAATCCAAACTCACGTTTACTTAGCAGAAGTAGTAAATGAAAATGTCCGTCTGTTGCTCTTTCTTTTTTTTTTTTGTTGTCTTTTTTGTTGTTGTCAATTTTTTTGTTGCTTTTGATGTTTTGTCGATTTTTTTTTATTTTTTAGAGAGAATTGAATAATTTGAATGATAATACCCTAAATATGATAGAGATGAATACATACGCCGTTAAGGGGCAAACTAATCTATCCAATTCTAATACCGAAATAGAAGGGATCACAAAAAGGGAATGTAACGATGATTCACAAAACAATAACGAAACCATGAAA
Source organism: Hoplolaimus columbus (assembly GCA_016433075.1). NCBI lineage: Eukaryota > Metazoa > Nematoda > Chromadorea > Rhabditida > Hoplolaimidae > Hoplolaimus > Hoplolaimus columbus. The sequence goes on along the minus strand of JAEHOM010000318.1, from coordinate 7,217 downwards.
GAGTTTGTTTCATGTTTGCCTGACTTTTTGGGATCCAGAAGTCGAAATGGTGAAGGTCAAGCGGAGTAACGAAAATTTATAAACAAAAAGTGTAATAAAAAAACCAAATTTTTACGCTCCACATCGCATGAGGTGACGACTGCCGAGATTCTGGTAGGGACAAATCCAAGAAGACCCCGTCAAATTTCTGGTTTTGGAGGGAAGCCTGTGCCCCATATATTCACTTAGATATGTTCCGCTGCTCAAAAGTTATAGATGTAGATGTAATGTATGTATTTATATTATATGACTTGACTACTTACGAAACTAAATAAGAAACCAACCAAATATTTCATAATCGAAGACTAAGAATAAACCATATGTACAGTAAAAAACAAGTAGTAAATGTCTCAATTCTCAAACAATAGGCAATATAGAATGTGAAAAGACATGAAGTGAAGCGAGATGATGATGAAATGGTGAAAATGAATGTGAGTTGCACGCACAGCACAAGAGGCTGGCTGGTTAAAAGGTGAAGGGAGAAACCAAAGGCAGAAGCGAAAATGGCGGACGGGCAGAAAGGAGAGAATAATAAATAGAAAAACAGATATGTACTAAGCATCCTCCCTCATCCTGCCCCGCTGGGGAAATTATAAAGGCGAAGCGAAACAGACAGAGTTATAGCAAGAGCGAGAGCAGACAGCAGACTAATAGCAGCGGGACGGAGCGCGGGCGCGGGCGGAGTCCTAGCTTTAATTTTAATTTGCAATAATCAATAAAAAGAAATCGCTGCAATAAAAATTCCAATTTTAAATTTCAAAATGAATGGACACATATATCGCAATCGCAATCGCAATCCAGCGTCCAGTTCCAATTCCAATGTCCATCCACATCCAGTCAAGTCATATCGCAGTCCAAGTCCAGTTCAGTCCTCATTCCTCACCTCTCACTCTCCACGATGAGGACCTCACCTTACAATTCAGCTCCTCACTTTATTCCTTTCCTTTCCTTTGTAGTATTTTTCTCCTTTTTACCTCTCTTTTTCTTGTTTGATGAAGGAAATTAAATTTTGTTTTCGCTAAATAACCTAATTAACTTCTAAGTAATACATATATGTAAAGATCTAAATAAAATCTGTACCATTCTAGTATTCTACTGCTTATTAAATAGGTGTGCATTTAAAATGCAATGAATGGAACGAACCCGACCATCAGTTTCGAGGTCAGGGCTAGGGTGAGAACGTAAGAAATCCAAAAATTACAAATTTTCGCGGGATTTTAATTTTGAAATTTTTTAGCAATCAGGCCTAGGCCTCTCTACCTAGGCCTGGATGTTTCCCAATCTCGGATTCCTCATCCCTAAATAGCTAATGTTAGACTCAATTAAGAAAAGTTGCTTAAAAATTGGAAAAAAGATGGTAGAAAAGTTGATTTAAGTTTATCGAGTGATCCATCCACTGGCACCAAAAGTTGAAAAAAGTGGGAAAAATCATCGGGTATGCTTTACTTTAGGGGCCCCTTTTTGGACAAAAAAACGATTTTTTTTTTGTCCAAAAAGGGGCCACTAAAGCAAAGTTTACCCAAATCATCTATCTCGAAATAGAGCGCCCAGATATTATACAGATCTGGCACATAATAAAGGCCGACTGAATTGGATCAAACTTGAAAGGAATGGAAGAAGAAAGGCGATCTCATCATGCATCTCCATCAGCATCATTAAATGAAGTCTGTTCTCATCATCAATGCCCACTATCTTCAGCATCACCAAATGTGCATTCAACTTCCATTTCTCTTTCAAACACTTTGGGAATTTGGTATTATACTTGGGTTTTCTGAATAAATTGAATTTTCTGTTTTTTTTCCAGCACCAACATGTCATCGACATCGACACTTGCGGATCTTCAATTTCATCATCAGAAAAGAGAGGGGGAGCAGATGATGAGGTCTCATTCTCCGATCAATTTGGATGAAGTGGATGCTGACGGGAACTTGAACTTGTCTGGACGCGGGTTGACCTCATTAACCGTGGGAGTGGGAGAGAACGGCAACGTCCATCCAAACATTATTCGGCTCAACATATCGCGGAATGCCATCCGTTCTGTCGACTTTGCTAACCTCCCTTTGGAGCATTGTGTGGAAGTAAGTCCGATCTTTTTCTTAGTAACGTGAATGGAAACAACTTCTAATTATCAGATTGACGCCTCGCAAAACGAACTCTCTCAATTCCGCTCATTTGCCCCATTGGCTTGCACACTTGTGCACCTGAATTTGTCCGACAACAAGATCATTTCGGTTGGAACTTTGAACAGCTTTGTTCACCTTCAGACACTCGATCTCTCCCACAATCGAATCGAGGTTGTTCCTTGCCTATTTTTATAAATGATATTTTTCCAAATTTAAGCACATTCCTTCGCTGGACCATTTGACTCAGTTGACCTCAATCAATCTGGCTTCCAACCATCTCAAAGTCATCCCAAATCTGTCCAAATTGACTTCTCTTACAAACATTGATCTTCACGGAAATTCAATTCGCTCTCTGAATGGCATCCGCTCTCTGCTTCCTTTCGACAATCTGCGTTCCCTTGACTTGGGCGGAAATTTGGTCGCTGACCTGACCGAAATGTACAATCTGAGCGGGTTTACCAAGTTGGTACGTGTCATAAATCATCAAAAATCATTGTGCCACATATTCTTTCAATTCAGGAGTCATTAGTCGTGTTAGGCAACACCTGTACAAATCCGTATCGCCGCCACAACAAAGTAATTTCATTATAACAGTTTTAAGCTCTACTTGCAAAGTAGGGCTTAATCATTTTTATGTTATAGAGACACCAACAATTGATTTATAGGTAATCGACCATGCTGATTACGATTTTGACATCCGTTTTCATTCATATCCTCTTTTTACGGATAGGGCATTTCCGTATCTGGTTCTTACATACAGGTCATTTTCGTATCCGCTTTTTCAGGACATTTCCATATCCGCTTTTTACGGACGCGACCTTTCCGTATCTGCTTTTTACGGACAGTACATTTCCGTGTCCGCATTTTAAGGACATGTTATTTTCGTATAGTTTTTTATGGACAGTACATTTACGTGAGAAGTCCGTTAAAAAGCGGTCCGTAAAAAGCGGATACGGTTCAAGAAATGTCGGCAAAAAACGTGCAGCACAAACAATGAAAATGAATGTTGAAATCGTAAACAGCATAGTTGATTACCTATAAACCGATTGTTTGTATGTCTCTATAACCTAAAATTGATTAAGCCCTACTTTGCAAGTAGAGCCTAGTTTTAAGCTATTTTGATCAAAAATGCATTTTTAGTTTTCTTATCGGCCATTTGTCCATTCCTGTGTGCTTGGTGAACTCAAATTTTTGGATGGGAATGTTTTAAGCGAGCAAGAGATCCTTAAAGGTAAGAATAAGAACATTGTTTTTTCGGATTTTTCACATTGGTTTGATTTATAAATTTGCTTCTACTAATAAGCGCAGTAAAAGTTAACTGGCTAAAAAGCTCTGATTTTTCCGTCTATTTTTACTAGTATCTCATGTGGGTGGTTCGTCATCAGGCATGTAGCCAAATTTAAAAGATGGAGGCTGATTCAAATATCTTAAAATTTAAACTATAAAAATTGAAAATTCAGGTGAATTGCTCCATGTCCAGACCAATTCTCGCTCTTTTCGTCTTGGCGTAGAAGGACATGCGCAATTATGTGCTTATCTGGAAAAGCAATGCCCATTATTCTCTGCTGAAGTCTCTATTTTAGAAACTGATGAGCGACTTAAAAAGGTTTCTTTTTTATCTGAAGAGCTTCTCAAATGTCATAAGTTTAGGTCGTTCAGAAGAGGCGTGAGTATCAATCAACAACTTTGACCGCTGATGACACTTCCCTTCTTCTCTGGCAAAGCGCTCTGGGGGGTGCTGAGCTGACACAGCTGAACTGCACCGCAAAGAACAATGAGACAATGATGAGCACTGCGAACAAGAAGCACAATGGGACGACGACGGAGCCGATGAAAGGGACGCCGGGGACAAAACAACCGATGAGAACGCCATTGAGACAGATCGCACCGACACTGACAAAAACAGCTGACGGAGGGGGAACGGCGAAGAGTGCGGAGCCAACTCCAACGGTTGTGCGCACCAAGGCCCAAACATGCCTTCAACAGACACCCGCAACCGGCAGGGACAGGGAACGAAGCCAATCGGCCGTGGAAGTGTAAGTGACATATGTGTGGGATTTACCGTAATATGATCATTGAGAGAATGAAAGACATTTGATTGGAATAATAGTTTTCTCGTCAATGTCAAAATCACTATTTTTTCAAATGTTAATTTAAACATGTTCGTGGGCCTTCAAATGACGTAGAATTGTTTTTAGGCCTGCCGAAATTTTTCAAAAAAATTTCAAAAATATTTTGAAAAATGCAAAAACAATTTTTTATTGTTCCAACAACATCCCTGAGTATTTCGCGTTGGGGGACACGATATACACAAGGAAGTTGCCAAACCCAAGCCTAAGCTTACTAGGCAGGGACTGATCTAGGATTTTTGCTTGGAGGGAGAGGGGGATATTAAGTTTTTGGGGATAGGCGCCACCGGGGAAATTTTTTGGTATTTTTTAGACCATTTCTGGTAAGGTATTTTCTGGTATTTTGACGTATTTTAAACGAAATTTTTTGATTTTTCCTTTTTCTTCCCCGACCGTCGAGAAAATTTTTTCTTTTCGTCCTTGTGGGTTACGTATTCCGTTTATGTACTCTCTAAATCCGTCCCTGATAAGCCCAGGCTCAGGCCTAGGAAAAAAATTTTAAAAACAAACAATTTAGACGTTATTCTGAGTAAGAACATGTTAAAAAAATTTTCTATTAAAAAGGTGTAGATCGAAGGATCGAACCCATTAATACCGAAAAAAGAACCGATAGGAGGAACAGATATTCGATTATTGTCTTATCTCCCAAAACATATTTTCCACAAAAATTTATTCTACTATATTACAGATTTGCATGGACAAACCCTGAACCGGCTATATCTCCGGCTCGCACAGTTGTTTTGCGTTCTGGCGAACTGGACGACGAACCTGGGTTCAATGAGACTGTCATCTTCATTTTCCATTTTTTTGCTTTTAGGGACCGGAAACTGTCGTTCAGTCTCGAACCGGTGTTTGATGAGCAGCCTTTGCAGCAGCTGCCGCCTGCTGGCGACAGTACGATTGTTTCTCCAAACTCGTCCCGCATTCCGTTCGCTAACTTTGACGCCAATCGGACACACTCTTCTTCCCTGTCCAAAATGCCTTCATCGGTGCCGAACTGTCAGCGGCAAATCACTCCCGCAAATGGTGTGCATGCGTACAGTGTGTCTTCTTCCATTCAAAGCAACAATGTGTCCCAAATGGATGCGATGATTGGGTCGCCGGGAGGAAAACGGCAACGCAAAAGGGTATTTGAAATTTGAAAGATATTTGAAAAATTGGTAACACTACACACACAAAAACAACGCAGCCGCTTATTAGTAGTGTGGGTGGCTCATCAAATATTTGCATCTATTTTGAGGTTGGAACCACTTCGAAATTCCGGCATTTTTTTGTAATTTTCACAGAATTTGAAAAAATCAAAAAAAATTGTTTTGAAGATGTAATAAATTTTTTAGTCTACGCCATCTAACTTCTTATAACTAGTTTGAGGGCCGATTTAGAGTTTACCCTTTACCCATTCCTTGTTGCATGGCCAATAGCCACTAAAAATTTGAGATTGAAACAAAAATAATTCTCTTAATGTTTTAAGGGTCGATTCAGCGCTTTTGCCAAAAAGTTCAAGGGAGGAGCCAGTCATCAAAAGTCTCCTGTGCAACCATCCCCACGCACAGTACTCAATCAAAAATTGCGTGCCGATGTTGATCGACTTGCCACTCATATTGGAATGTTAATGGACATTAACGAAGGCAATGTGCAGACATTCCAGGAATTGGCTTCAAAAATTAAGGTTAGCCTAATTTTATTTTTATTTTTTGCATTATTAAAGAGCTGAATTTTCCAGCATCTGGAGCTAGAGTTGCATAGACGGGAGAAGAGGAGCAATGAGTTGGAGAGTCTGCTCGTCCCAACGCCGACCAATCTCGCCTACAAATTTCATGACAATGAGAAGAGCTCGGTGTACATCACATGGGACAACTCAGTCCCACTGATGAACATTGACTGTGAGTGCTCTCTGTCCAGCTAATAATACATAATCGCTTGTCATTCATAGCCTATGAACTGTTTCTCAACGGCAAGTTGGGCGGTTCATATAAGGCAAAAAACAGAATTTTGTGCATCACAGACATCGACACAGAGCAAGAGTACAGGTAAATCTCAGTAAAAAGAGGAGCAATTTTGTCTGGACTTTGTCTTTAGAGTGTCGCTTCGATCAGTTTCGTCTGGGTTGGGAGGCGTTCGGTCGGCGATATCGGAGATTGTGTTGCCCAAAAAGGCTGTGGATGAGGAAGAGAAAGAGAATTGTTTGTGATTTGCCGGACAGACGGATGCTCTTACCACTTTCCATACAAATTTCTCTCCTAATTTTGTATTACCCTTTTTTGGTTTGTTTTTTTTTCTTCCCCAAAGTTCCATGTGTTATGTTGGACAATTGTGAAACTAATTTTTGACTGCATTCATTCCCCTTAAACGACGAGGTAAAAACCTTCAAAGAACAGAATGTGTTCCTTATTCTAACAATAATTCCTCAAGTTTTGTGCTCGTGCCTCATGACATTAACCCTCTATTATTGCCTCCATTACAGTATTATGTATCACTTTTGACTCATTCATTGTAACTCAAATACATTCTCAAAAACCTTTTTCCATAATGTTTGAATGATAATTGCTTAACTATACTGCTTTAAATTGATCTGTGTAGTTATGGGCTGTAACAATAGCAATCTAAATTAAGTATGAAAATAAGGCCATTTTTTGTAATTTTTCTTTGGCTAAATTCTGTAAGAAATGGTAATTTTGGAGAGTGAGCGCCTTCAAGCGCTTCTCCCTCTTTCTACAATCGAAAATCAACGAATTAACAATTTCCATTCATTAGCATTATATTGTCTGTATTATGCTCCCGAATCTCTCTTCCTTCCCCATCCATTGTTTATATGATCAAATAACCGCTTCCTATACATTTTTACAAAGCCGTAATTCATTGGGTCCCAAAATTCACTTTTAAGCTCGCCATCACATTGAACTCATTCACACTGCTTTTATTACCT
>JAEHOM010000317.1:0-13178 GCA_016433075.1 Hoplolaimus columbus | reverse complement strand
TTTGAACTCGCTGAACTTTAGGCGGCTGAAACGGGTAGCGGGAAAACGGGAGCATTCTGCATTCCGGTCATTTTCTTTTAAATTTTTTGTAAGGCGAACGAAGATAACCTTTCAGATATTGCAAATCGTCTATGAATCCATGCAACCATCAAAGCCTAGACACCATGCTCACCATGCTTCATCAATGTGTGCTGCATTTTGTATGTGGTTCATTTCATTGTGTGCCTTTCTTCTCAATGATTGGACAAGGCCTTTACCCCACGACCCTTTCCCCCACCCCTTATAAAAAAAGTGTGGGTTGCGAACGAACATAGAAAGGAGGAACATACGTCACAAACAACAAGTTTCGCTGCTTCCATTTCGGTTCCTTTGTGGCGGAAGGGGATCATCTTTCAATCACTTTGTTAAGTGTCACATTGAAAATCACTCATTTTTAGATCCCATCTAGCCGAGCAGCAACCAACCATCCCTCCATTCGTCAATCAAGCAATTCATCAGAAGGGCTGGTGAAGGGTGCAGTGCAACAAGAAGCGCTTCCTCCCTTCCATTCGGTTCTATTTTCATACATTTCCATTCCATTTTTACACAATCGCTCCTCTCTCTCTCCGTCTGGGCCTTTCCGGGTATTTTATCAAATGCGGCCTTTGCAGCATTTGTCCCCGTGTGCCTGAAGCCCTTCCTCTCCGCTGTTTTCTCCCAGGGGAATATATAGATAGGGAGGGGGTCGTGCATGAGCTGGGCCGACTGATGGAGGTGCGAATAGATTCAGTCTTGCGCGCCAATGCACATCCATTCGGGCAACATACTCCGCCGGTTAATTGGTTGCGAATTGCGCGCATACGACCGACGACTTCTTTCCGCGAATTACGCCGCACATTATAGTGCGGACAAAACATCAACAACCACAGCTTGTAGGCGGCAATGGGTGGGCGATGATGACGCACACGCTGCCATCACGGGAAAGGTGGGGGGGGGGAGGGGGGAGAGCCCGTGTTCAACTTTGAAAGTGACCTTTCCAATAGGACCAATTTAAGCCATGGGACTTCCATGTGATCTTGTCACCTAACGACACTTTCACATATTTATAGAATAAAAAACACCACACACCTCCACAGTACCATCATTTTTGACTGAAAGCTGCTTTGGTTGTGTTGGTGTGGGAAAATGAGTAAGCGATTTTAAACTCACAAACTACTAAAGTCATTCATTTTCTTTTTATGTACAAGCTTCCGATCTGTTTGGTTCCGTTTGGATTCCGATTTGGTGTGTTGGTTGGCCTTTGGCCTTACCGTAAGAAACACTAAATTAAGGTAAAAGCCAACGCGAGAGTGGCCGGGATAATAAAAAGCGAAGTATGTGCTTTTTTGCTTCCAATCCATTTAATAAAATTGAAATGATTTCCCAAGGGTAAGATTTTTGGGATAGGTAAGCGGTAAGCGGTCACATTTATTGCAAATTGTTATTGTTGCGAGTTGGGGGACCAATGGACCTTTGCGTGCCGATGTCAGCAAACAGGGGATACGACGGCTAATTGGCTCCTAGGAATGCCCCCTCTCTCTTTGACCTCCCATTCGCCAGAGGGATCAACCAACCCTCATCTGATACAAAAAGTGTAAGAATTGCGTGCTTTTTTGCAGATTATCCCTCCGTTTTTGGGATCATCCATTGTGTTGGTATGTTTCTCTCTCCGCCGGTAAATGTCTCTTGTGAATGAGTAGTCTTGAATGCGTTTCCGCTTGAGGCCAAGAAAGCTTGGGTCAAGTAACCACCGACCGTGTGTTTGTGTAGCAGTCAGTTACCCACTCGCTATTCGTACCCACTAATTTACGCATCCTTTTCATTATCATTTTGAATTTGCGTCAGGCCACCTTTCAGTAGCGTATTTAGAAAGGGTGGGGGATTGAGGCCGAACAACGTTAGATGGAAAAAAAGAAAGATTGAATTTTTTCACTAAAAATGACCTTTTGCTTAATGAAATTGTCTAGCTTTCGACAAGCATCTATTGGCGCACCCGCTCATACATTACTTTTTTTCACTGATTTTTTTGTGAAAATTGGGACCGGTTCGTCTTTCCAATAATTTTTTTTAATTCTTTACTCTTTTGTGAAAGAATCTTTAGATACGCTCGCCTTCTCCCCTTTTGTTGGATCTGACCTTAATTTCCTCCAATATGCCCATTAAGCGGTCATTTTTGTGTCTAACACGGCATTGGCATATATAGGTAACCAACATAACCAAGCAATCATCAATCCATGTGAGAAGCATTTTTGGTGGCCAAATTCATCCATTCTCATCAGATTGGGCCAAATGATGCTAATTCGCGTATAGGGGAAAACAAGCGTGTCTACTTTCTGCTTTGTCGCTTTCCCTCTCTCGCTTTTCCTTCCGGTGAAGCATCATGCATGGCTTCTGTCTGGCGTCATCCAATTTTCGCCTGAATCCAATGGATACTGACTGCCCTGGAAATCTCTACGGGTGGAAGGAAGGGAATAGGAAGCGTGGCGTCCGTTATTTTACATTTTGCCGCGTGGGAGAGATTAATGAGCAAAAATCACGCTCGCTTCAATGAAAGGAAGCGAATGGCGGGCGGGACACTTCAACGAAAATTCCGAAAAAAGCGGACACAACCCGAATGTGACAAAAAATTCTCCCAGAAATGCTTTTTTATATATCCATTCATTGTTTCTTTCATTTATGTTCACAAAGTTAAAATTGGACACAGTTTTGCAAAGAAATATTATGGAAAGAGGCATTTTGGTTAATTTCAATAAAGATGGAACATGACACCACTAACATAAATAAGCATGGATGAGTGACGTGATACACGAGACGCAAAGGTGCATATGCACCTTTGAAGGGTCGGAAACCGCTCTTTTTTCTTTCCTATCCCTCCTCATGTCATTTTCTTCTTCCACTTCCTTGTTCGTTTCATTTTACAATTGTCGCGCCTTCCAAAACTGCTGTTGGTGGTTTGTGCCACAATTTATCACGTGAGGGAATTGCCCTTCCAGCATTTTTTCATGGACCCATTCTTGTCTGTGTTTGCTGAATTCTTTCCGAAACCTCCTTTTGAATTTTCCTCAATATTACCTCATTTTACAATTTTTAGGACGACGGTCAATTGGTTTCAACTACACATTCAACAATCCAAATGAGAGCTGTCAGGAAGAATGGACCACTTCCGTTTTCAATTTGCTCTCCAATGGTGCGGCATCTACGGCAGATATTGCTTCTCTCCGTAGTGTTGATTCTCAGCCTTCATCAAAAAGAAGTGGATGCTTCTCGTCCCGCTTTCCTCGGAGGCAAACAACATGGTCAACAGCCCCTAGACAACTACCTTTCCAAAACAGAAGCGAGAGAAGAACTTGACGACGACGATGTAAGTTCCGTATGGTTTCACTTATAAGGCGATTTAATGACAAGTAAATAGGGCAGATTTCCTCAGCGACGGTACGTTTTAGACGAATATCATTCTTTCAAGGCATCGGGAAATAAATGCATTTTTGGCTTAAAATAAGAACATGTTTCAAAATTTCATATGAATGTAACACATGCATTTGTTTACTATTTCTAAAATTTATTAGTTTCCCTAATTATACCCATATGTAACAGGTTCGACTAAATTCTAAAAGAGTAAGGGGGCAAATAAATAATTTATTAGCTCCAAAGTGTTGTTGGATTTGATCGGTTGGTCTTGTGTTTGTTACTCTACTAAATGGTTGGTGGTTCAATTCCGACATTATAGACCTTTGATAGGCGCTATGATGAAAAACCCGATACGAACGTACGCAGTTTCCACTTGAGACTCAATCATGTGGGTCATATGGCACTGTCAGAGCGCCTTTTTTTAATTCCGTTAATATCATTGAACACAAAATGAAATATTTTGTTTGTTTGAACAATTTTAAGTCTGCGAATTTACATGCTATGTTTTTGCAATTATTATTATTTTAATCTCATTCAGGACGATGTTGTCCGACCTTCTAGCAGCTACTCGATTATAGAGCTTCTTCATCCGCATTCACCCGAAGCCTCCCAACAATTGTTGGCCCATCGATTGGCCGATACGGAGAAACGTTTCGTGGAACGCCAATTAGCCAAAGAGATGTCAAAGAGTGGTGAAGATACGGAGGTAAGAGAGTCAACCAGACTTAAGACTCAATTTTGCAAAACTCAATTTTGCTTGAGAAATGTGTAATTTTTAGCGTCCCATGCTACGTTCCCAACGTCGCTTGATGATGCTTCACACCAGTGAACTGAAAGATGGCGGCGGGGAAGCGGTGAAGAGGGTGGTCAGCGAAAGTGAGCTGAACTCCCTATTGAAGAACGCATGGTTGGGCAAGAAGTAGTCGGCGGTCAGGAAATCTGTCGGATGTATGCAAATTTGATGAACGGAACCAGTAATGATCTCCATATCAAACGAATTGGCATTGATCTCACATAAGAATAAATTTAAACATTTAACCGGGATTTAAACTGATGAGCTAATAATAACGCACATAATATTATTGGCGTCAAATTTCAAAATTTTTACAATCATCTGCTTGGATAGTCCTCTTGTTGGCAAGTGTCCAACAGGGCGGACTCATAATTTGGGGGCGGTTCCATAGGCGCAAGCGGCTGACAATGAGCAAGTGGTTCGGACGCCATCAACGGCGGAGGCCGTAAGGAGACTAAAGGGGATCAAACTCCAAAAGATCAAACTTTGTCATTCCCATTATTTCCCATGCAAACCTTGGCGTCTCTCGGGTTCCCTCCTTTGTTCCATCAACATTTCCCTTTGCATGGCCAACAAAAGGTCGTGAAACTCGTTGAGCGTTAGCGAAGTGGTCGGCCGGATGTTAAGGGAGCGTGTGCCATGCAAGGGCCTACAGGCAACATCATCCATTAAAATAGCTGGTACGTGCACTTTTTACCGGCACAAGGAGGACGGCAACTGGACAGTGACTTCCGTGAATGGCTATTTTTGGATTTCTAATTAGCTGCCCTAACGCCGAGATCCAAAAATACCGGCGATTCAGAACGGCGACGTCGCCTGCTGCTGCTGTTCGATCCGCTGAATGCACGCACTAATGCACTTGAATGTTGGCAGTCCGAAGGACAGTAGCGAGGTGGCGGAGTCGGCATAAGTTGTGCACGGGCTGCTGTTGGGTCCACGCTCTTTATTAGGGGGAATTAGTATAGGAAAGGGCTGTGAAACTCCTCGCCTGCTGTGTTGCGCGTACTGCTCGGTAATGATGGCATCTCTTCAGCATCAGGTATACCGTGCGGACCAGGTAAACGATCAGGGAAGGCAGAAGGAGCAGAAAGAACACGCACAGCAACAAGTTGACGAAAGTCGCTTCCCAACCATTAGCGGCGGCATTTGCATCCGACTCGGCACCGGACGCGGCTTGGCGCGGAAACAGCACACTCAACTTGTCCGCCGCTGGGTGCTAATGCATTCGAAGTAAAAAAAATTGAGAAAAGAGGGAAGGAGGACCTTATTCTGTTGATGGATACTGCCGGTGTCCCCCTCCTCCTGCGGATGATTGTACTCGCATAATGGGCCGAAAAAGTCTCGCGGACACTCGCAAAGGAACTCATTGCCATTGCGGCCACTTTCCAGCAAGGGCTCACCACCATTCATGCACTTAACGCAAAACACGAAAATCATTGCAAAAGACAAAAAAGAGACCGGATATCGCGCGAATCCCGCGACAGGGAACAGTGCAAACGGCAACAGCAAAAGCATATCCATCTGCTGATCTGTCAATTTGGTGTGAAAATCCCTGAGTTAATTCATCCTCCATCGACAAATCATTGGGGCGGAAGAAGAACAACGGAAGCGAAGAAGTTGGAAGAAGCATGTTGTTGAAGTGAAAACAACTGTTGTTATTGATGTTGGGCGGCCACGTAGGTAAGAGCACCAAAATTCAGCACAAGGAACAGGCAGCAGCAGCTGACCATATGCTCATCAGGAATAAGTTTGCCATTTTCACAGGAAATTCAATAAAAACTACGAGAATTAAAAAAAAAATGCAAAAAAAAAGGTAAAAATAATAATCATCTCCTATCCATGAGAATTCAATGTCAATTCCTCTAAACACCCAAATATGGCTTAAATTTATTCATATATAAATTAAGGCGGAAGAGAAACAACTGAATTGAGGACTGCTAATAGTATTTTACACATGAAATTTGTCCATTATTGTAAACGCGTGATGGTGCAAAAAAACAACTTCCGAAAGGACCATTACTCAATTCTCCTCCTTCAAAGTCGTTTCCGATCAGTGTACACGCGAACAATCCCACCATGTCCACAGACTTGAAAGGCCTGTAAGAAAATGAACGAATGTAATTAATACTGGCACTTGGCACATAAATAACCATGAAGTTTACTTTTATTAAACTACATATAATTCAATAATAACTCAAACTTATAGGGTCAAATATTTTTTCTGTCCAATGTGGTAAGGACCCAAACATTATTTAACCACATCTGCCTCTTGATCTCTTGATTTTGTAAGGATAGGTCGAAGACATCAAGTATTTTGGAATGGATGAGCACACATGCATTCATTTTTTCGTAAAAATTTATATGCTTCAAAAGCATCGAAAAAACAACAAAATGCATTTTAGTCAATTTTTGGTTTATAGAAATCAATTTTGCTATTAAAAAGAGCCCGGTGAGCCGTGAGCCGATAGGACAGATGTTTTTGTAAATCTTGTCATAAGGCAGAAAAAATGATTTAAAAATAGCCATAAAGATGTAGTGTCCCTATTTTCAACATTTTTATTTTAAAAATAATTTGCATATGGGAGTTTTCAATGATATTGAACATGAATATGAATATAAAGTCCGCTTTTGAAATAAGAGCCTACAAATCAAAAATACTGGGAAATTTGCAATTTTTCACCGGTAATCAAACTGACCCAGTTTACTGTGACTGCTGATGAGCTTAAACGAGGTATGGTTTTACTCATGTGTTCAACAACCTCAAAAAAGCCCTTTGAAAATTCTCGATTTCCAAGCATTTATAAGGCCTAAATCGAACCTCGATATCATATTTCGAAAACCCAAGAAATAAGTAATTTCATCTAATTTTAAAGTGCAAATAAAAATGAAAATATGTCACTTCTACTTGATTACTAGCTTACAAGTAGCTCCTTTTTTTTTGCAAAAATATTTATATATGTAAGGATCATGATTATTATAGCATAAAAAGCCCATTATGTATTTGGCTCTACTTGCAAAGTTCCCCCCCCCCATCAAAAATACCTATGTGGGCGGTTACCCCAGACCCAGCAAAACCCGCGGAATATTAATACAAGCATGTGCTTTTGACACGTACATGCAGCTACGTACGTGCTTTTGTTAATATTCCGCGAGTTCTGCTGGGTCTGGGGTAACCGCCCACATAGGTATTTTTGATGGGGGGGGGGTGGAACTTTGCAAGTAGGGCTGACAAGAACGGAATCATAGCACCCATACCTGCGAATGCCATGCAAGAAGTGACGCACAGTTCTGCCCATCCGGAAGCACTTCCATGCCCTTATATATGTATTTCATCAATAAATCCACCTCATTTGGACTGAGTGACTTGACAGCCGCTTCCATTTCGGCGCTTTTAAAGCTAGTCAGAACGCGGACCACGAGTGTTGTTGCTTTATCCTTCAAGGCCTTAACATAAAAATATACATTAAGAATTAAGAAATGCCATTCCCAATAGAAAATGAAATTCTGATAAAAAATGAAATGATGGCCAAGAAATATGACTGGTAAAGCCAGGCATTGTGATAATAACATAATAAATATAAAATAATTAGCTAACAATGTTGTAAATGGGAAAAGAGTTTGCAATTAAAAATGAATTAATAATGGCAAGCCCGTAATCGGGTGGAGGGGCATATCCACCTCCTGAAATGGAAAAATTTAAATTTTATCTCGGCAGAGAAAAAAGAAAAAATACATTAGTTTAACTTATTGAAAATAAGCACAATGATCAATTTCTTTAACAAAATGGGTAATACTGAAGAATTCGCACTGACCTCACACCACCCAAAAAAAAGAAAAATTGAAGAAAAAATCGATATTCGATTTTTGCCCTGAACACGTGATGCAGCGGTTTTCAAAAGTGGAAAATCCAAATCTGATGTCAGATTCGAAATGACGTCAGTCAACGACGGGGGGCGAGGGTCCTAGGGGCGGGGGTTGCAGCTCGCCATGGATGAAACAAATAAAAAAATTGAGCAGGGGGAGGGACTACAAAATTTGGTAAATTTTCTTAGAAAAGACAGTCAAAAATCGCCAAAAATTCTCCGCCGATAGGCGCCGCCGGCACCCCCAATATTTCAACTAAAGAAAAAATTTGCCAAAAAATTGCATTTTTGACCTAACAATAAATTTTTTGAGCAGAATACTAGCGTACAACTACAAACACTAAAAATTTTGAAAAAATTTTTCACGTCAGCGGTACAACCCCTATGACCAAATCCTAAAACCGTCGCTGAGTCACGCGTTACGAGTTTCACCAGGTTAAGTCACGTGAAAAATTTAATTTTTTGAAACAAGCAAATTCTTGCATAAAAATGTATCTGGACGTTTCAGTGGCGAAGAGAACGAATCTGGGCTCAAAACAACTAGTTTTTTTTTGTCATTTTGCTCTCCAAACGTATTAAATGTGTTTTGAGCAAAAATTAACTGCTTTTTTATAGTAAAAAACGGTCAACGAGGAAAAAACAAATACGTTTTTCCTCAGTTTTTTTTAAAGTTTTTTCCTCGTTTTTTTCCTCAGTTCCATTTTCTCTTTGACAAATCAATTTCTTTTATAAGAAGGTTAAGTCGATGTATAGTTTAATAAAAAGGCACAGGATTGCCATAAAAAGTGAAGAGATCAAAATATTATACCTGGTTTTTTGTCTCCAATGGAGGATTTGCTAAAGCTGCTTTCAGTGCCTCCGTGTTTCGATTTAACTGAAGCAACTGGCGCACTTGTGCTTCGTCCGGTCCCTGGCCGACGAGAAGTGTTTCCGTCTCGTCTCCATCCACAAATTTGTCGGGATCAAATGCATCCACGTCAAGCTTGCGATAAGAGGTATTCGTCAACACATTTTTGGTCATCTTGTTTAACCTTTAAAAACTGAGGATTGGATATATGGATGAGAGGAAGGATGAGTCACAGTGTACACTGTGTACACACTGCAGTGTCAAAGATTGTTTATCTTTTGTCACTTTTTTACAATTTGGCATGTCGTCACAACTCACAAGAAGAACAAATAAGAAATAACAAAGGAAAGGCAAAGGCAATGTGTACGAGCTGCAGTGCAATGCAGGCAGTGGTTGTCATGTCAGTGTCGTTGGGCCTTGGGCACTTGAGTCTTGGGTCTTGGGTGTCGTTTTTTTGAATTGAAAAAAATTCAAACGACGTTCAAAATTCAAAAGTTCAAAAAAGTGTGGGCTTCTTGCTTCTTCTTTTATTTATGCATCCCATCAACTTTTTATTTTTTATGCGTCCCAAAATATTTTATGCAAATCATCCATTGATCCAACTGCTTCAAGACTTGTTAGCACACCACCGCTTCTGAGAATTTTCTAAACAAAGCATAAGATTTGTTTTTACTAATTTTTTCACATTTGGTAATAAAAAAATACAGTAATTTCTAGAAAACTCACCGTAATTTTCTCTAAATTCTGCTTGTTCCCAATCTGTGCCAAAAGTTCGGTGCCGACAACAGCATCAAAACAAATTTGTTCGCCCGCGTCTGCACCTTGAATCCAAAAGTCAAGTGCACTCTCCAGGTCGGAGTGCCAAGCGTGTCGCACTTGTTTGATGCCATGGCGATTTGCCAAAGTTAAGGCGTGCCGATATGCAAATGGATTTGTTTCAACAGACCAAATTGAGCAATCAAAACTCTATAAGAGGACAAAGAAAATTGTTATTATTCGAAAAATTTACTGAAATTATCAATTTCCACACATTTTTTTTACAGTATTTTTACAAAATTTTGTTAAAATGATAAGAATAAATTAAGCGGTTTTTTCTAATTAGGTTTTTTCGCCCATTCATTATCCAAAATTTTATGGTCGAAAAAGTGTTATTGACAAAAAAAGTGTTGTGTTATTTGGCGTGCTTGCTATGGTCCAAAACTAAGCAAAGATTAAGAAATCCAAGCCTAAACCTATGCCTTCGAGAACATCGAAAATTGCTATCATTAAAAAAATACAAAATTAAAAAACAAAAAATAAAACAAAAAATAAAAAATACAAAATAAAAAATTTTTTTAATATGCTTAAAAAATTGATATTATTTAAAAAAATACAAACTTTGGCCAACGCATGTGCATCGAGACCAAATTCTACAAAGGCTTGTCGACCGCTGAACCCAAAAACAATGTCCTCTGTGTTCAGCTTCAGGCTTTCCAAAAAATGTTCCGACACCTAAAACAAATTAAAAAATTTAAATAAACCAAAAAGCCAAAAACATTGCACCAATTGCATCCATTCGGCCTTTGGGGCTTCAAGTCGCGCGTCCCATTCCTTTTGTTCCGATGGCCATTTTGAAGCGAAATGGTCAGTCAATGCAGAAATTTGTTTCGGAATCACGGTTGCCTCGGATGCCGGCACTTTCTTGGCCAACCAATGCACTTGGCGCCAATTTGATTGTCGCTTAAATTTGGTTAAATGTCGATTTTTTCATGAAAATTTACATATTCCCCCAAAAAATTACCTTTTTCGGACTCTTCAAGTTCACTTTTTTGGTATTTTTTTCGAGACAAAATAAAATTATACGGTTTTTACCTCAACATAAACTCCAACGGAGCACGCCCAGGACACTTCAAAGCGCCATGTTCGCCCAGTGTCCGCATCAAAATGGCGCAAAGAACGCAGCAAGTGAATGTAGGCCGAGGAAAAGCGATATTTCGTCGGGTTAACTTGGTCGGCATTGTGCAGAGATGCGCTATTTGAGGATGTCGACTTTTCTTAATTTATATTTTATATATAAATAAGATAGTTATTTGTTAATAAATTTTAATAATTTTTTAATTTTTGCATTATTTTCTATAGTAATAAGCTGATATCTAAGTAAAAAGGAAAGCGTATCAAAAGTTACTTGTTGAAGGTTCGGAACAAGATTCGCGAAGGTGCAGATGTCCTCCAGGCTTCAGCCAGCAAAGCACATTAAGCAGAAAGCGTACTGCCTCCTCATCGCCAAGGTACATCAACAACCAGTTTGTAAACACCAAATCGACACTAAAAAAGCCATTTTTTATATTAAAGTCCAAATAAGATCTATAAAACAGGCAAAAAAGCAATTTCTGTATTCTAATTTCAACTCGAGATGAAGTTAGAAATTTGAGATATCTACTTTAAATTAGAGAGAATAGTGTTTTATAGACATCTACACTCATTGTTAAAAGAAATTGAGTTTTTTTTTGCGGTTAAATCCAAGCTTATTAAACTCTGAGCATAAAAATTTGAAAAAAAAACTAACAAATAATAGTAGTAAGCTTTAAACCTGAAATTTTCATTTTTAAGCTGTTATGGAATTTAAAATAATTTTCCGAATTTACCTGTCCTGCTCAAAATGCAGTCCCAACGCGTCGCTTACACGCCATTCGACGTTGCCAAACTGGGCATTCCGCTCCCGGTTCTTCTCCACAAATGCGTCCACAAAATCAGCGGACACCACCCGCGCGGCATGCGCTTGCGCAAACGCGGTTGTGAAGCGACCGATGCCGGCACCGATGTCAACCACAAATTTGTCTGCCAACGACGGCAACAGTGACAGAATTTCGGCTCTTTAAAAATATTTTTTAAATTTAAAAATATTAAAAATAAATTAATAAAATAAATTATTTTGTCTTGTTTACCTGTCCAATGCTTCAAGCTGATCCGCATTCGCGTTCAGCATCATTGCGGTGTTGTCTGCTCGACCGGAGAATTGATGCCAGAAATTCCGGAATACGCGACGCTCTTCTTGACCAATTTGCATATTGAATTCAATTTTATTTTTTCTTAAGCAAAAATAAGTAAAAAATTGATAAATTTCATTATTTTTTGAATAATATTTGTCAAATATTTATGAGAGAATAAATAATTGTGATTTGTGATCTTTCGATACCGAGGTTGTGTGCACAGCGGCGATAATCATTGCTTGCTATATAGGTAAACAGTAAATATGGAAAACTGTGCATGGGAATTTTCCCATTAAGAGCATGCCCATACATTAAGAATTTATAAAAATGGTAGAAAAAAATTTAAAAAATTTAAAATAAATATCTAACGAAGTATTAATAATTTCGATTTGTCCATTTGCTGAACCACACACGATCAATATATAATCGGTTGACTGATAAGACAAATGCTTTATAGCATTGGCCACCTCCTCCAGTCAACTAGCCGAATTACCTTATAAGAAAAAACTGGAATTTGCTTGACATGGCTGGGACCAACCAACAACCCATACAAAGAACATTCCCAAACAAAAATTGTGATTGGAAATAATCTTCCGAAAAATTTTGTCAATGAAAAGCAATGGAAAGTCAACGCAAATTTGCCAAATTCTTATCCCATATAAATGATTAAAACATGCAAACCTTTTGACAACAATTACTTTCATATATTTTTGGAAAAGATAAAAATATTTTTTAGAGATGTCAATTTTTCATGGTTTTATTTTCAAAATAAAGGATAAATTTTGGGTGCTTCTCTTTTCTATTCCCTTATACAAATTTAAATAAAAATGTTTTAAGAATTTTATGTGTTTTTATGTTTTATTATGAGTGGATGGGAATGTTAGGCCTGTCTCGTTGTAGTCAAGTCATATGGCGAACACAAACACAACGGCACAAGGACCAACCACATGGATCCTCCTCCATCTCATGCTCCTTTTATATGTTTACTTTTTGGTCAACTGATCACGATCACATCATCATGAGGAGGAGGAGGAGGAGGTTGTGGTGGAAGATGAAAACTGTGTCTGATGTTGCATCATCATCTGCTGCTGCTTATTATACCTCTTTTAATGTTACATATGGTGACGAACACGAATGCTTTATTTCATCAACACATTCATTATTGTATCGTAAAAAAGGAGTTAATTTTACCATTTTAACTTGAAATTGTGTAATTTTGGTCTAAAATAAGCAAAAATAGGCCAAAATCTGCCGTAGTTGTCATACAAGCTTTATTATAC